>VMDR010012844.1:0-25890 GCA_007922815.1 Macrotus californicus | reverse complement strand
AAAAAGATAGAAACATTTCAAATAAACAACCTAACCCTACATCTACAAGAACTTGAGGAACAACAACAAAGACAGCCCAGAGCAAGTAGAAGGAAGGAAATAACCAAGATCAGAGCAGAACTAAACAACATAGAGACTAAAGAAACAATTCTAAAGATCAATAAATCCAGGAGCTGGTTCTTTGAAAAGATAAACAAAATCAACAAGCCTTCAAAGAGACTCATCAAGAAAAAAAGAGAGAGGACCCAAATAAACACAATCAGAAACAAAAAAGGAGAAATTACAACTGAAATCACAGAAATAAAAAAGGATAGTTCTATGAAGAACTATATGCCAAGAAATTTGAAAACCTAGATGAAATGGACAAATTTCTAGAAAAAATATAACCTTCCAAAACTGAATGAAGAACAAGCAGAAAGCCTGAACAGACCAATGACAGCTGACAAAATCAAAGCTGTAATCAAGAAACTTGTATCACACAAAAGCCCTGGACCAGACAGTTTCAGAGGAGAATTTTACAAAACATTTAAGGAAGAGCTAACCGCTAATCTTCAGATATCAGTCTTCAGAGACTTTTCAAAAAAATCTAAGAAGAAGGACTCTCAAATTCTTTTTATGAAGCCAGGATCATCCTAATCTCTCAACCAGATAAAGATACAACAAAGAAAGAAAACTACAGGCCAATATTGCTGATCAACATAGACGCTAAAATCCTCAACAAAATATTGGCAAACCATATCCAGCAATACATTAAAAACATCATACACCATGATCAAGTGGGATCCATCCCAGGGATGCAAGGATGGTACAATATTCACAAATCAATAAATGTAATATATCACATAAACAAAAGGAAAGACAAAAATCCCATGATCATATCAACAGAAAAAGCATTAATAAGGTACAGCACCCATTTATGATAAAAACACTCGGCAAAGTGGGAATAGAAGGAGCATACCTCAACATAATAAAGGCCATATATGAGAGTCATACAGCCAACATCATACTCAATGGGCAAAAACTTAGAGCTTTCCCACTAAGATCAGGAACAAGACAAAGGTGTCAGCTTTCATGACTCCTATTCACATAGTATTGGAAGTCCTAGCCACAGCAATCAGGCAAGAAAAGAAATAAAAGGCATCCAAATTGGACAGGAAAAACAAAAGTGTCATTGTTTGCAGATGACATGATAGTGTACATAGAAAATCCTTTAGACTCCACCAAAACAGTACTCAACCTAATAAGTGAATCTGACAAAACAGTGGGATACAAAGTCAATATTTAGAAATCAAAGACATTTTTGTACACCAACAGTGAAATATCAGATACAGAAATCAGGAAAAAAAATCCCATTTGATATAGCAACCAGAAAAACTAGTATACATAGTAATAAACCTAACCAAGGAGGTAAAAACCTGTACTCAGAAAACTATACAACACTGAAGAAAGAAATTAAGAAAGACACAAACAAATGGAAGTATGTATCATTCTCATGGATTGGAAGAATTAACATCATCAAAATCTCCATACTGCCCAAAGCAATTTATAGATTCTACATAAACCCTATTAAAGTACCAATGGCAGATTTCACAGATATAGAACAAACATTTCAGAAAATTATATGGAACCATAAAAGACCCCGAGTAGCCACAGCAATTTTGTGAAAGAAGAACAAAGTAGGAGGGATCACATTACCTGATATCAAACTGTATTACAAGGCCACTTATAATCAAAACAGCCTGGTACTGGTATAAGAACAGACACATGGACCAATGGAACAGAATAGAGAGCCCAGAAATAAACCCAAGTTCCTATGGTCAATTAATATTTGACAAAAGGGATAGAAGCATAAAATAGAGTAAAAATAACCTCTTCAACAAATGGTACTTGGAGACCTGGGCAGCTACATGCAAAAAAATGGAACTCGGTCACCAATTTATACTATACACAAAAATAAATTCCAGGTGGATAAAAGACTTAAATATAAGTTGTGATACCATAAAAGTCCTAGAGGAAAACATAGGCAGGAAAATCTCAAATATTCCATACAGCAATATTTTCACTGACATGTCCCCTAGAACAAGAGACATAAAGGAAAGATAAACAAATGGGATCTCATCAAAATAAAAAGCTTCTGCATGGCTAAAGAAAACAGCATTAAAATGAAAGGAGAACCAACCATATGGGAAAACATATTTGTCAATGGTACCTCAGACAAGGATTTAATCTCCAAAATATATAAGAAACTCACACAACTCCACTCCAGGAAGTAAAAAACCCAATTAAAAAATGGACAAAAGACTTGAACAGATACTTCTCCAAGGAGGATATACAGAGGGCACAGAGACATATGAAAAGATGCTCAGCATCACTAGCCATCAGAGAGATGCAAATTAAAACCACCATGAGATACCACTTCACACCAGTCAGAATGGCCATCATAAACAAATCAACAGACAAGTGTTGGAGAGGATGTGGAGAAAAGGCAACCCTAGTGCAATGTTGGTGGGATTGCAGACTGGTGCAGCCACTGTGGAAAACGCTATGGAATTTCCTCAGAAAATTAAAAATGGAACTGCTTTTTGAGGCAGCAATTCCACTGCTGGGATTATATCCTAAGAATCCTGAAACACCAATTCAAAAGACCCAATGCACCCCAATGTTCATAGCAGCATAGTTTACAATAGCCAAGTGCTGGAAGCAACCTAAATGCCCATCAGTAAATGAATGGATCAAAAAACTATAGTACATTTACAGAGGAAATACTACGCAGCAGAAAGAAGGAGCTCCTATCCTTTGCGACAGCATAGATGGAACTGGAAAGCATTATGCTTAGTGAAATAAGCCAGGTGCTGAAAGACAAATATCATATGATCTCACCTTTAAGTGGAACCTAATCAACAATACAAACAAACAAGCAAAATATAGCCAGAGAAATTGAAATTAAGAACAATCTGACAGTAACCAGAGAGGAGGTGGAAGGGGATAATTGGGGGAAAAGGAGAAACGGTTTTCAAGAACAACTGTAAAGGACACATGGACAAAACCAAGGTGTGGTGGGATCAGAGGAGGGAGGTGGGGATGGTTGGGCTGGGGAGGAGTGGTGGGGGAAAATAGAGACAACTCTACTTGAATGACAATAAAAATAATAATAAAAAACAAATAAATAAATAAATAAAAGTAAAGGTCTTAAACCTTGCATTGCGGGAATAGGAACATCACACCTACCTTGTAACCAGCCTAAATTTCATGTATTGGATTTCCTGAAGAAAAAAAATCACCTTAGGCAAAAATGCCAGTTAAAATTAAATATCACTGAAAACTTGCATCTATACAAGTTTAACATGCTAGCTAAGAGGAAACAAACTTTTTTTGGTACAATTTCCTTTCTAAGACACATTCGATGAGAAACAGTAAAAGTGTTAGGTAAAGTGATAAGACTAAATCATTTGAAAATATATCTCTTTTTTTCTATTTGTAAAAGCAAGGCGAGTGTATTATAAAATACAACCTAGAAATCACTGTTGTTTATAATTGAATGGATTTAACATTAATTTTTCCTATGTGTATATTTTTAATGATAAGTAATATAGCATATATACTATTTAAATCCTGATTTTCATATTTAATCTACCTTGTTAAATTTTAAAAACTACTTAATGTCTGCACTGCATTCCAATTTATGGATGTACAATGATTATTTAATTATTTCCCTATTTTAACAATATCAGATTATTGCATTTTTTTCCTTATCAATAAATTTCTTAGAATAGCAAAAAAAATATTACTCTTTAGTGTTTTTAAAATATACAGGGTGGCACAAATAACACCCCCTTTTTATTACAAAATCTCTTATTACAAAATCATAAGCATGTAATTCTATAACATAACAATGTCACACTCAAGCATACCATATGACATTTTCAGCAAAATGTTGAAATTGCTGTCCATCTCATGAGACACATCCACATACCCTACCAAACGTATTCAAGCAAGCGTTACTTCTGCCGGACCCTGTATATTATCATCAATAGGAAACAAAAATCCTGGACCTAAGATGAGAAAATTTGGTCCCAAAGACATTCATGATGCTGACAAGTGAGGGGAGTGAGGACCAGGGTGCTAGAGAGAAAACAGCCAGAAACATCCTCAAGTAAATAACCATAATGCACTGTACAGTATGTGTTTTTCAGGAAAGCCCTTAGTTAGAATGTCTTTAAAAACTCAGTGTTGATGAATTTTCATTTGCATTTTTAAAGCCTTTCCATTTAAATTAAAGTTTATAATTTTAAAAAAGCATTAGCATTGTAGGCTTTTAAAGAAAAGATTTCCCTTCTTTCAGACTTTAAACTGTACAGCGAGCTCTCCTGAGACCAGGACAAAGGGGCATTAGGAGATGGGCTGCTGCTGATGTCCCTCCTGGGTGCAGGTTTGAGGGACTAATGAACTAGTCTGCAGAATTAACTTAGAATGAAATGCAAATTTAGCTTCACAATTTCTTTTTCTTCCCTTTACCAGGATCATAGAATATTCTGCAAAGTGACCAGTCAGTAGGAAAGGAATGATATAAAATAACAATCGTACTCCAATAGTTATTTTATCTTTGATTTGGCAATATAGTCAGAAATATTCTCAGAAGCTTTAGAAATGAATGAAAAAACTTGAATAAGTGTGCCCGTGTGCTAGGCCCTGACTCAGAGCTTGGAAGGAATTTTAATGTCATCCAATCCAATCCCCTTTTCTTACAAATGAATCAACTATGGCCGACAGAACCAATGTGACTAACCCAGAGTCACACAGCAAGGAACTGACAGGGCTTATGTATAGTATGCTTAAGACAACTTTATAGTTTCAGAGTTAGAGCTACAAACAAGTTATTTTTCTTTCAGTGAATGGGTCTTTGCATAGACTCACAAGATAAGGGTAACATACTAACTAATTTGAATGCCTTCTAACATTGTCCAGACACCCAGTAAAAATGGGAATTAAGTGGTACAACTCTCCCAACTCCAGGTCGGTTCTGGTACAGACTGTAGAGGGTTGAGGGGCACTGGCTTTGCTTGGCCAGCCAGTAGGTGCCCAGAAACCAGCATCCTGCCTTCTCTGGATGGGAACCAGACACACTATGTCTGAGGGTCTCTGATCATGGCACAGACAAGCTGTATGTCTCACTGACCCAGACAGAAAGTCACTGGGCCCCTCCTCTTGTGGAATCAAGGCAAAGGACAAAGGAGATCAGGCATGTCAGGGTGGATTCTCTAAACACAAACAACAGACCAACCCCTAAAATAGAAAATAAATAAAAGCCTCTCATACCTTTACATATAAACACATCAAACTGCTTCATTAGAGTCACGTCACATCAGTGAGTATTGTTTTTAGAGTTAGACTTTTACTTTATGCGGCACTCTGTGACCCATAAAATAAACTTTTAGCACACAGTCGTATCTGGTCAGTGGGGTTCCAGGCCACTAAAGTAGATTACCCGTGGGCCCCCTATTGAGATGGTCTCAATGTCCGGGTTCCAGGTGACTAGAACATTTTCATTCTTCTAAGCCATGCCACCTTCTAACCTGAAACCTCTCATCTTTTAGCCTCTCCACTCACCCATCTATTCCAGAAAGAAATAGGAGAATAGGAGGATGAATTTTTAAATTTCACATTACTTTAAAAATACTTTTCTAATATGAAAGCAGGCAAATGCCAACATTATGCCAAAAGCAATGTGCAAATTGATTTGTAGGCAGCAAATATGGCACCATCCCCGCCCCCTGCCCCAGCAGGCAGCCCTCTTCTCTTTCACAGGAAAGGGAATCCGTATGAACACTCACTAGAACCCCTAAAGTAGGCAGCCATTATCCTGTATGCCTGGAATAGCATTTCTCTCTTCTGGAAAATATTTATTCAAAGCATGTGGCGTTGTGGGCACTGCCATCACAGTGCCCCCAGTGGGTCCCTAAACATCAGTTGGGCCAGCCAGAACCCATCCTAGGACTTTTTTTAGCTGCAGTTTTTCTTTTTTCCTTTGGTTGCAAGTTCTTAAAGAACTGAGCTTGAATCTCCTCAGGCCCCAACACTGGCTCTATAATAATGTCTGTCTGGAGTAGGAGAGAAATGCAGACTCAGAGATAAGAGCCGAGATATGAGAGAAAGAGAAAGAGACAGAGAGGGAGACAGAGAGAGGCAGAAAGACAGAAACAGAGAGGGGCCAGACAGCTCACAGTCCCTGATTCCGATAACCTTTGGCTTTGCCCTTGACCTACTCAGCTAGTGAACTGATGATATCCTATTTTGCTTAAGCAAGTGTGACTTAGAATTCCAGTCACTTGCAACCAAAGAATCCTGACCAAAACAAAAAGTGCTGCAGGGGCCAGTCCACCTACTGTTGTGACACAGGCAGGAGTTAACATGTGGTTTAAAAATACTATAATGTCACTCCCTGGACAGATAAAAGAAGAGAGAATACCTTATCTCTTTACCCTTTTTATCTCAAGAGGTCATCTCAGCTATTGGAATTTAGAAGGAGAGACAGTCTTTGCCACATGCTGGTCTTTTCTTGTGGATCCCTGTGCCAGTCCACTGGGGCTGCTGTAACAAAAGACCATAGGCTGAGTAGCTTAAACACAGAAATTTATTTCTCACAGTTCTGGAAGTTGGCAAGTCCAAGATCAATGCTCCAGGAGGGTTCAGTTCCTGGTGAGAGCTCTCTTCTTGGCTAGCCAGTGGCCACCTTCTTGCTGTGTCTTCACATGGTTTTGGGGGGAGGGAGGGAGGGAGGGAGAGAGAGAAGGAGAGAGAAAGAGAGAGAGAGAGAGAGAGAGAGAGATGCACTTTAAGCCCTCTTCTATTAGATCAGGGTTCCACCCTTATGGCATTATTTAACCTTAATTACCTCCATAAAAGCCCTCTCTACAAATAGTCACATGGGAAGTTGGGCCTTCAACATACTAATTGTGGAGGAACGTAAACAGTTGTGGGATGACACAGAGATCAGATCAACTGTTGTTGAACAGTTTAGTTCAACAAATATTCATCAGTTATTTGCTGTGTACCAGGTCCTGTGCTAGCAGCAGGAATTTAAAATAGACAAAGTACATGCTCTGCCCTCAAGGAGCTTTGTGACAGAGGAAAAAGCAGGCAGCAAACAGATCAGTTCAATGTAATGCAACAAATAATGAGACTGGTGGGTGTTCAAGGTGCAGTGGGTGCTTAAGGGAGGGCATTTACTCTTCAGGCCCACAAGTAAGTCTCAAAGGTAAGACTGGCAAAGGGGTGAAAGTGGCATTTCAGGTGGAGAGGCGATGTGCTATGCGTGGGTGCACAAGTGAAAATGTAAGTTAGGCAAAGAAGGATGTTAGGAGACAAGGCTGGGTGAGAAAGATGGGAGTCTGTCATGAACTTGTTCCTGCTGGCATCCTGGAAGCTGTGCATGGGGAGTCATTGGTCAGGTTTATGTGCCAGCTACATCATTATGGTGACAGAGCGCAGGATAGACTCGTCTGGGGCAAGTGCAGACGTGGTTCAGACCAGTGATAAGGATCCTCTTTGGAACTGCAACAGTTGTCCTAGGGATGAATGGATAGAATTGAAAAATATATAGGTTATAAAATGGGCAAGACTTGGTGACTGATGGGGTAAGGAGGAACATGAGGGGATTAAGAGGAGGCAGAATGACTGGGTAAAGAGTGGTGCTGTGGGCTGGGAGCTGGGTGGGGTGGTGAGGGTGGTGGGGTTGGGAGCAGATCCAAAAGGTATGGAGCAAGTGTGACAAGACTAAGCCATGGGAAATATGGCGTACCTGGCAGTGCTGACTTAATGATATGATCGACAAGCACAACAGGTGCCCTAACTGTAGCAGGGAGGAAGGAGAAAAGTACGCCTAGAAGATTTTCAGGGTCTCCAAAAGCTTTAAATGAAGCCTAGGAAGTCCCATGGCCCCGTGTGCAGGTGGGCTGAACAGTGCTGGCTCACTTCTGTTTTCCCAGCACAGTGTTGTTTGTTGTTTCAGTGAATCAGTTGCCAACAGTCACATGCCAACTTCTATGCAAAACCTGGATCCTTGTTTCAGTGACAATGTGTGAAAGGCACAGCACTAGGCCTGCCTTCTTCTCTGGCAACAATCAGCTGGGATGGGAAGTCAGTACTGGGCCTCCCAGACAAGGCCAACCCACTGTCTAAGCTGAGTGTCTCCAGTAAGTGTTAAGAGTTCACCATGTTGCCCCACAGCATAACAAAGACGGGAGAAAACCAACCTTGCTGTAATCAAGCCTGGTGAGATGGTCCCACAATTATCATCTAGTGAAAATACGAATCTCTCTCTCAAAATGCAAGGTTAGGACATTTTCTCAACTGACTGGTGGGCTCCCTCCCAAAGATTTTTGTTTTAAACTAAATATAATGATGTCAAATATTTACAAATGTTTTTACTGTGATGCTGCATATATACTATACTAGCTATTACTGAAAATAGTGTTATATCATTTTTCTTCTAACAGTTCAAAGTGTTTTATTAAGTCATAAAGCAAATTTCCCCCAAGCATACATGACTTCTGAGCCTTATCTGGAGTCTACATCAAATATAATACAGGGAACAAAGTTATGGTCAGAGCAGACACAACTTGATTATAATAGAAGTGTCCTCTGGGACCTCAAGAAATACTCCCTCCATTTGCAGAGTAAGTCTAAGTCTGTCTGTTAACATTGCAAATGTGCTATCATAGGACAGAAAGGACCGTTTTTCCATCCAGGAGGAGAGTTACAGGTAAAGGCTGGCAGATAAGGAAAACTGTGGGTTGTTTGAAATGGCTACCTCCTGTATGATCTGTTTACTCTGAGGAAAAGGTTGACCAAAGGTATCTAGTAGAAAAAGTAACTACCAGCGACTGATGAGGATGAAGGATGAGCATCTATATTTATGATAATTCATGTTCAGTGTTTAAGGATATGGCAGGCTATTGGGTCCTTTTTCCTTCTTTGGAGCACCCTCATTTATCTGACTTGAGGGATTTTTCTGTCTTTTGTGTGTGTGTGTGTGTGTTTGTGTGTGTGTGTGTAAACGAAAGAGGAGAGAGAGAATGAGAAAGAGATTGAGAGAAGAGAGAGAGAGAGAGAGGAGTTTGGACTTTTGTCCAGTTTACGGGATCTACCAGTGTCCTTGTCAGTATATGTCCAGCTGGGGTAGTGATCAACTAGCTACGTGATCTTCCAGGCAAGTTTACTTTGAATTCTGTCTCATTCTTTATCTAAAGCCCTTTTCAAAAAGTTCTGCCAGATGCCATAGTCCAGCTAATGGGCTAGTTCCCATTCCAAATTCTGTTTTTAAATTAGAGCTTCAAATTTAGCCTTAACTCTGTTAACAAAACAAGATGAGCACTCTGCTCTCCCATCATCATTTTACTTAACCCCCAAATGTTGTCCAAAGGTGTTTTTTAATCTATCCTAAAAATTTCCTATGGTCTCATCGTTTTTGTTTGCTTGCATAATTAAATTATGGTCCAATAGATTTCTACCGGAAATATTTCAGGTATGACTTTTAGGAGACTTTAATGTACATTTTTGGCCTTCTCTTGGCCTTCAAGTTTACTGAGGAAAGAGAAACCCTGTAGGTACATTTATGGGTTAGTCCAATCAGCTTTTATCTTCTAGGTTTCAGCATGTGAGGTGCTGATCAACATGTGTGCAAATTGATATAGGTCAGATAATCCTAGGTCATATGCCCTCAAAAGCATTATAAATTCTTCTGTGACTCTTTGCTGGTCTTGTTTGGGTTTAGGGGAATCTTTTATTACAGTTCTTAATTCAGCTCTCAGGTTCAAGGTTTAAATTCTACAGTTGTCTGCTGACCTGAATCATGGGAGAGATGAATATGTAAAGGCAACGGGCATTTGGAAGTTCGGATTGCTATTTGGACAAGAGGAAGATGATGGAAGAGTTGTCTGAAGCACAACAGGAAGGAGTCAGAAGGGAAACCAGGGAAGGGAGAGCTGATACCAAAATGAAAATTTTGTTCTTGTTTCACATTGCTTGATTACTCATTACTTTTGGTCAAAGAATCTTTAGTGAAGCCATTTTGACTCAGAATTTTGTTTGGAGGCCTTTTCAAACCAACTGAAAATGCTGCCCCTTGGGCCTGAGAAATATTATTCCCTTTTCTTCTTCTCAAAGGAATCATTATATTCAAAGAAAATGTTCCTAAGAGTAGCCACCGAATGTCCAAATCATCTGTGGTGAAGTTATGCCTTTCAGAAAGGCAAGCACAAGAATTAACACTGTAGAGAGTGTGTATAAGAGCTGGAGCTTTTCCAGGTACAGGAGAGGATTTAGACCAAGACAAGCCCTTTAGAGCTGGCAGCAGTCAGTAGGAACAGAGCGCTTGTGCACCCCACGTCTCAAGCCCCCTGCCTGACGTTGGCTGCCTCCAAATGCAGATCCCACAATCTGTGTCCGCAGAAGGCAGAAAACAGCAAGAACACTCTCTCTGGATCAGAGCAAAGCTCTCAGGACACAAAATCAAGACAGAAGGAAAACCTTATTCAATTTTATTGGTGATCTGCAGCAGTTTGTCCAAGGGAATGCTGTCTGGTGAAAACTGCACAAACACTGGTCTATGAGGTCAGTTCACACAACAGGCTTATGGGTATATGCTTGCTTATACCTTGTGATTCTTCTTATGACAACACAACAACACAAAATAGTAACGCAAAAAAAACATCAGAAAGGGATGAAACAAATGGTTTGACTATACCAAGGATGATCAAAAAATGAAAATCAATAACAAATCCTGAGTACCAACCTGAGAATAAACAGCCAAAAACTTAATGCAGAGAGAATGACGTTTAGGCCCAGTGCTAATTACCATGCCTTCAGTGTGAGCTAGAGACACAAAGGGCCTCTGGGGGTTCCATACACGGTTGAATGCTGGACCCACAGCAACAGCCAGTGCAGACCACATCTCAGTGGGACCTTCAGTATAACTGGAAATAAACAAATGCCAACCAAATAAGAACAACAAAGACTAGTTATTCAGAGCTTGCTATAGGAAGGGAGTCAGCCCCCATTGTTTGTGTTTGGCAGAGATTTGAGACAGCCAGAGGAGCAGGCACACTTTATAATGGAATAAAGTGAAGTCTTGAGGTGTGCCCTGATTGGAAGCTGCTGGCCTGGAGAAGCTGGAGCCAGGCTAACTAGAAGTGGGGTGTCCCATGTGATTGGTTAGGGGTGCAGATCTGGATCTCTCTGATTGGTCCTAAATTGGAAACAGGGGCAAAAGTTACAGAAGCTGTCAGTTGTTAATCAAGTCCTGGCCATTTTTGGCCATTGCTACAGAGGTTGCTTGGTTTCCTGGGCTGGTTGCTACAGGTTGTAGGTCAGAGCTCTACTTTTACACCATTGGGTTGGGCCATTGGCCACTGGGCCAATATGTTCAATATCTCACTCAGCACAGAGTTTTCAGTCCATCAATTCTGCTCCTAGAAATGTATCCTACATGGAAGAACTGTGTACACGGTTACACATGACAACATTGTTTTGATAGAAAAAAGGGAAGATTAAAAACAACCAAAATATCCATAATCAGGGCACAGGCTATAGAAGTGAGGGCACACCAGGGTAATGGACTACTAAACGTATGTCCCCTTTTTGTTGTTCCCAAAGCCCATTACACAGCACTCATCTCATGGTACCTATTCGTACTTTCTAATGCATTCTTAAGGATTCAAAGCAAATTTAACTTTATTCAGCTTTGTGTCTTCTCAATAAATATTTGTCAGCTGAGGTGAAATACAGGGTAACTCTTCTCCAACCAGAGGAGAGGCAGCCATAAAAAGCAGTGCAGAGTTTGAATTTCTCTGCTAGAAAAAAGCACAGGAAGTCATAGCGCTGTTTCTGAGGAGTATGTTCGTTCTGCCATGATTTGGATGTTAGAGTACATTTACAGAAGCGATGAGGCTGTTTAATTCAAATTAATAAGGTTCCTGGGACATGACTTAAAAGAAGAGGTCAGCAGAGTTTGTCTCTAATGGGTCAAGATGGTAAATATTTTAGGTTTTGAGGGACATACTGTGTCTGTCACCTGTTCTTCTTTGTTTTTGCTGTAGTTGTGATTTAACTACCTTTCAAAATTGTAAAACCTTTCGTGTTTCCATGTCTGTATAAAAACAAGTCACACGCTGGATTTGGGCCTCACAGAACCCTGTATAAAAGCCAAAGTTCACTGACTTTCTTTTATTCTTAAAAGAGCATTTGGGAGAAATATCTAAGTATGAATACCTAAAAATCATTGGAAGGGCATAAAACAGACATTTTCAGGCAAAGAAACAATACAAGAAAAGAAATTAAAGTGACCGCTGTCAAAAGAAGAATCTCCAAACTTAAAGTTTTGTAAGAGTTTATTTCAGCCAAATTTTGAGGACATGCCCAGAAGCAAGATCTCAGCAAATTGAGATTGTGCTCCAGAGAATGGCAGTTTTACAGCTTATTTTATACATTAGAGTCGAAGGAGATGTACGAGTGGACACATGAAATCCCTTGGTAGTACATTAAGGGGACTGGACAAAGCAAGGCGGGGAAATCTCTAGGATTGGATAAAAAGAAAAATGGAGAGACATACTTCTTTTATATCGGTGGATATAGGATAGTTAATAACACTTACAGCCCATAGAGATGGTATTTGGGGAAGAAGATAACAATGAGGGGTTCTGCGGTCTGTGCTCTGGTGCCTGCAGTTGTTCCTTCAAGGGGTCTTAAAAAAGAAAACTAGTCTGACATTTTTTACAACAATAGTGTTTTATTGACGAAAGGTTAGTTTCAATGGATACAAAATGGCTGTGTAAAATAAGTTTTCAAAATACATTTCTATAGGTCAAGAGTATCCCTTAGTAAAAGAATAATTATCTATCAGCAAAAGTATTTATTTCGGTTTAGGCAACAAGAGAAAAAGGACGTTAAGGTGCAGGTCCACCCACACCCCATAGCTATCACTAGGTGGCCGCCAGCCCCAAGAAGCAGTTTTGCTCACTCACACACACAGAGCTTACATGGACCCCTTGCAAACGCCCCCTGCCCCCCTCATCAGCAGCGTTAATAAGTGCCAAAAGAACCCAAGCGATTGGCCTTGGAGGTGCTCTCAAGTCATGGAATGGTTTCTCTTGGTAAAAACTTTGTGCAATGTGCCTTAACCTAAAGATCTGGACCATTCACAATTGTGTGGTAGTGAAGGAGCCAAGTTAGCAAGTGCACTTTTGTAACAAAAATCTTTTCACCTCATTTTATTTTTTGGCCAAAACCCAAAACCCCCCTCATCCTACGATTAAGCATTTTCTCCAGGGAGGGTAGGCATTTTCACCACCCCACCCACCCCACCCCACCCCACCCCCAGTTACAGCAAAATGAAAACAGTGAACCAGCACCTGCTCCCTCCAGGTTCCCTTTCATCTGTCAGTTTCTTTCTCAACTTCAGTAGAAATGTTGAAAAATGAAAGCAGGCCCTGGAGCATCAGCACCCTCGGAGGGAGAGACAGAGTGAAGGACAGATGGAGTGAAGGACAGAGACACACCAGGAGGGGAGGGGAGGGCCAAGGCCACAAAACACAGAAAGCCCACCAGGGGGAGCATCTGCAACTAGGTCAGGGTGCAGATTTGAAAAGTCTTTCATTCTCATTGGATGCTTGGAGGAATTTGCATCACAAATAACGAAGGAAATGGTGGCGGCTAAAAATAAGTGAGACAGTCTGCACATTAAATAAATTTTTAAAAAATGAGCAGTACAATTTGCCTCCCTTCAGAAAACCATTTAAAAAAGAAACAGTTAAAGAAAAGCCAATTCGGAAAAACCTGATTGGCACTTTGAACCTCAGGGGGCTGAAACCTCAGGGCCTGTGACAGGTCTGGGTTCCACACCCACCCCCCAGAGGACCCCGATTTCTACTGCTGAGGCAGATCTTCTGCAGCTGCAGTTATAAAAATATATTAAAGTGCAGTAAAAATATACAAAGGTTACTTTCTGAACAGATCAGTTGCTAATTTCCCTTTAAAAGGTATTTTTTAATTTGAGCAAAAGTAGTTTATGGACTTTGTGTTGGTAAGAATCATAGTTGCACTGTGAAAACTACAGCTCTTGGATATTCGTTTTCCATGAGACAGTATAAGTGGAAAACACCACAAAAAGTGGCTGTGGCAAGTTCTCTGCACAGAGGTTTAAAAAATAACCTAGTATAAGAATCCAGAGACCACTAAAGTTTACCCCTAGATGCCTGTTTTTAAAGGACTATTTAAGTATAAACATATTTCTCATTAAATAATTCTACTGTTTCACTTGCTAAAAAGATTTATGTGCAGATGAATGAAAGGTATCGAATTATAGCAGCAAAACTGGTCTTAGGTGTTGGTCTCAAACAGAAGCGAGGCAGGGAGGCAGGGGAACATCACACAAGCTCTGGGACGAGCAAATGGTTCTGTGCCCTACTAGGCAGAGTGACACAGAAATGGTTCTGTGTCACTAGGACCACATCTCTCTACTCTACCACTCAGGAACATTCTAAGTATGAATGTTCTGGAAACACACCAAGAGTGCTCCTCCAGGACTAGAGGGTTAGGCCAGCCGAGTCATATTAACACGCTGCCTGATCCCTGGAAATCCATTTTAACTAATGTTAGCAGTTACATACGGTGGAAGAAAACGAAAATGCAAAGTTCGCTCACAAAATATAAAGTCTACCCTCTAGCAATGAATACAAATATTAGAAGTACTTCATACAAAAGAACACATCAAAAGTTTTTTAAAAATTAAATTTTCAAGCCGCAGGCACTGTAAAGTCTGGATGGGCACCTCTCCAACAATTTCTTGAAAACACAGAACTGGATTATCCATCCAGAATGTTTATCTTGCAGTGTTTTCTCACACGTGGTGCTCGAACCCCGGGGTCACCATTGCTCCCCTGCATCTGCAGCAGCACCTACATCCTGGTGATCATCTCCTGAATGCAGTGGTGCTCAGCTTCCTTTTCTAGCAAGATCTGATCTTTGTTCATGTCCTTATTTTCCACTTTTCTGCCACCTCTCCTGAGTCTCTCAGAGCAGAAGTTCTTATAGTGGAGGTCCTGGGTCACCTCCTGGAGGTCCTGCATGTGAGTGATGAGCATCGTCCTCAGCTTCAGAAATCGTTGTGCTCTGGGTTCTCCACCTCCACCACATCCCCATGGATGGAGGGGTCTTGGACCTTCTTGTCTGTGGCTTCAATCAGCTGATTGGATCCAACCACAGAGAAGGGGATACTGCCCGTGAGAAGCCGGGTCTGCTTTTTAAAATCTTCATCTTCATCTGACTCTGCATCAGGAAAGTGATAGATTTTGATGTTGTGTTCTTCAATTTCATCCAGAATCCTTTTCTTCAGGCGCTCTCATTCCTTCAGGATGAGCATGTGGGCTTTGGCAATGACAGGCACAATATTGACGTTGTTGCATATCGCCTTCATGAACGCAACATCTAAGGGCTTCGGTGTGTGTCCGAAGGGTGAGATGAAGTAGAAGCAGCAGTGCAGCCGGTTGTCCACAATGTGCCAATGGTTCAGGTTGTTCTCGTCATGCAGGTACTGCTCAAACTGCTCCTTGAGTAGGAAATGATGGTCTTGAAGCAATCCCTGTAGTTGATGGTGTCACCATAGCCAGATGTGTCTACCACTGACAGGTGCAGCTTGACCCCTCACTCTGCAATCTCAACAGTGGAAGCCTCAATTTGGACTGTTCTTTCAATTTTCTCTGCAGCTCCAGGTATGATTCTTTCTGGGTGGAGATCCATCAGAAATAGGCTGTTTATGAGAGTAGATTTTCCTAGACCCAATTCACCAACCACCATTAGTGTGAACTCAATACTTCTTTTCACTGATTTTTGGTGAACTTGGTTGGGAAGATTTGCAAATCCAACATAGCCAGAAGTTTCTGGATTTATAAACGGGGCTGGTTGTTGCTTAGACATTTTTAATCAAGTTCCATCAATCACAGAAGAGGCATAGAACAGGAGCCAACAGACCTCGCCACAGACTCACCCAGAGCCCACTGTCTGCTCTACTCTGACATTTTAAGGTATGTTACCCTGGATGCATAGAGCAATGGACAGGCCTCACTTGAGGTAAGGTTAACCTTTGCTAAGTAAGCTGTAGGCCAGAATGTGACAACCCACCATGACCTGCCCAGTTAGGAATTTGTAATCAGATCATCCCGTGTGGATACTTTGGTCACTGGCTTGTCAAGTCTGCCATGAGGCCCCCTGAGCATGTTGGGTTTATTATGTAGCCCCTTTTTCATTCACACGACTGAAGCTTTAGAATAAGAATCACCTGGAGGACTCATTAAAACCCAGATTGCTGTGGGGGCCAAGTTCCCAAGTGGTGCTAATATTTCTTGTCCAGGACCACATTCTGAGAACCACTGCAGTACAGATGGAATTACCAAATGAAAGCCTCAGAGTTCCTAATTTTTTGCAATCTTTTATATGCTGTATCTCCCCTCAGAGATACCAGTGTATTAGGTACTTCATAGATGCCCCAGTGAAACTTCACAGTCTTGCCCAACTCTGAAGGCAAAGGAAAAAAATGTTGACAAACCAGAAGCATCCCCAGAAGAGCAGCCCTGGAACAAGAATACAGCAAGACTCTAGGAGTGTGATCCCTTTTTCAACTGAGAACCTTTTGTACCCTGTTCCCCCGCCCCCAGCCCTGGTGTTGAAGGCTGCTGACCTGCAATGAACTGGAATGGAGTATGGTGACAGCTTGTGTATCCTTTGCAACTAGTTCAGCCAGTCTTCAAGGGCCCTAGGCTCCAGGATGGTTTCAGTTTTGATCCTTTTTTTTCTTTCTATTTTACATGCATTTATTTTTATTCTATTTACATTATACAATTGTTATACAACCTACAAAAAGGACAAAAGCCTAATCCATCCTCCAGTGCCAGGCCAGAGCTAAGTTACACAAAGGAAAACAGTGCAGTGAGTTACAAGAGTTTGGACATCCTGTACAAGTCACAATGCCTGGCACACGATGTTTTTAAAGCTGTATATGAGTGTATTACCACAGAAGAATCTCCTGTCTTTGAAGTGGCCACACAGTTCCTACAGATGAGGCCTCCTTAGTTCAATATAGCCTTTTCTTTTGAGAACAGAAACAAGGAGATTTTGAACAGGTATAATATGGATTGCTTTTACTCGATAAAAGTGAGAACTTTTTTGGCATTTTCAATAGAGTGTGAAATAAACCTTATTAGTGCCAGAAATGCACCACACCTAGGCACTCTGCTATCTACTCTTATAATCTAAAAAACAGCCATATTTTAGATCCAAAATCTGGAAGTTGGGCTTCCCACATGGATTGACTGCCTCTACCTGTCCTGCTTGCTCTTCTTTTCCTGAGAATTCATGGTATCTTCCTCCTCCAACACAACATCCTGCTCTAGTTCCTCCTGACCTTGGCCTTGCTGGTGGCTGCTGCTGACTGCTCCTCTGCTGGACCAGAAAGCTCCTTCCTCTCCACAGCCCATCAAGCCCCTGTGGCTAATCACTGGCTAATAGACTCCCTAGGCTGTATGTAGGAGATGATGGTCTTGCAAGGAGCAGGGGCTCCTTGTAACTCATGCTGCCCCAGGGGGTCGAAGCTAAGCAAGGTACCAGGCCCAAGGGAGCATTATACAAACTTGTCCACCTAAGACTCACCTGCATGCCCAACTCCTCAGTGTTGGCTTTGAAGAGCCACAGGCTTAGGTTGGGATTCATCTAGGATAAAATGGCCTTTATCATACCCCTCTTGTACAGGTCTAGGCTATACCTGAAGGCATTCTCAGGCACCAGGACCACCTGCCTGGATAGGAAAATAAGGTGACTGGTAAACTCGTGCTCAGGCTGGCCAAAGGCAATGTGTTTTCATAGCTCTGGTACAAGCAGTAGGGGACAGCATGAAGTTCTCTACCCACTCCCCAGTGCCCAGGTGCAATATCCAGGTACGGTTTGTGTCTTTGTTTTGCCTTCCACCTTTAATTGCCCCTTTTGTCTTCTAATTTAATTAGTCCTTGAATCCTTTTTGAGGGATTTAGATGTTAATGTCAGTTTGGTTTTTTAGACTTCTTAAGACCTGTTAACATGAAGAACTTTTTGGCATCATCCTTAACCACAGTGTATGTATGTATGTATTTCCCCAGAGTCAAAGACCAGCTTTTTTGTTGAGTTAACATATATCAAACACTTAGGACAATACCTGGTTCACAACTTGTGCTGTACAAGTCAAAAGTCTGACCATTTGCTATTATTATTCACAGTACCTAACACAGAGCTGGACTTAGTAGAAGCTAAGTAAATATTTTTTAAGTGAATGAATATACAAACAGTATAACTCATGGTTATAAGCCCTCTCCAAGCTTCTTGTAGTTCACCCATTGTCCCTGAAAACATGAGTAACAGGAAAATCTAGACCCTGCCTGGCTGACTTGGAAAGAACCTCCAGATAAAGCCTGTCAATCCTGAACACATGCTCACGGTATACTATTGGAACAAATATGCTCCTGTGAATACAGATGGAGAAGCAACTTTTTAAGAAAAGGATATTCCTTTAGGGTGTGCCTAAAAGCACAGGCTCAGGAAGTGGGTGGAGAATTGTGTTTATGTTCTTCCCTGCAGTTGTGAGCAATTCTTCCAGTTTAAACAACGTGGAGGGGAGAGAACGGTGAGAGTTGATGGGAGGTCATTTTTTTAAGTATATTAAGCAAGTCATTTTTTAAAAGCATATTAAGCAACCAGTGGAGTGACAACTTCAGTTATTTTCAGAAAGAGAAAAGCAGAGGGAATTAG
Organism: Macrotus californicus; assembly: GCA_007922815.1. Lineage (NCBI taxonomy): Eukaryota > Metazoa > Chordata > Mammalia > Chiroptera > Phyllostomidae > Macrotus > Macrotus californicus. The sequence continues at coordinate 7,065 of VMDR010012844.1, read as the reverse complement.
CAGCAACACTGTACCTGCTCAGCGAGAAAGGTCTAACAATCAGAAAAGCCACCATGGCTTACAGGGAGGAGAAAAGAGATTAGAACACTGACAGCTACACCACAGAAGAGGACAGTGTCAGCCACAGGTGACACCTGAACACATGAGTCTCCAGGGTTTTCTAAGGCCTACACCCAATCTGGAAGAAAAAACTGGAACCTACCCAAAGAAGCAAAACTTTCAAAGCATTGGGAACCAAGTTTAAAATGAGCAAAGGCTCATTGAAAGTGATTTCGTTTCTAACTCTTTCATAATATTACTTTTGATGGGGTACTCAAATGTTGGGAAATTTTTAGTTTCAGGTCACAGCTAATAAGCTTAGTAATGTATGTATAAAGCTGTTGTTTCAGGAACTGAAAGTGTGGCCCACCTTGGCTCCAGGAGGCCATAAACAGTTCTACCTTTGTGCCTTAGGAAGACTGTGAGCAATTCAAGATGGTATCTGAGCAATTAATTGTACTCCAGAGTGAGATGACCACTGCCCAGGGCACAGATGAAAGAATGCTGCAGCTTTTCATCTGATTAGCTTTTCCCTGAATTCCAAACCCCTGACCTACACTTTTCTTCTCCATGTAAAAAGAGTCAGTTTAAAATGGAACATAAGACGGTCTGTTAGGGTACAAACCTGCCGTCTTCTCAGATTGCCGACCTCAGATTGCCGACTGTCTGAATAAAGCACCCATAAAGATTCAATCCCTGTCTCTGCTTATTGAGTCTGGTGGGTGACAGGCAGCACAAACACCAGCTTTTCCAGTTTCACTTTCTAGTTAATTAAAAAACTTATGTGTCCAAGAGGACTGTGAGGACAGCAAAAGTAAGCATGAACATAATTGCTACTCTCAAAAACTGAGGCAAAGTTTGCTTTTACTTTCTGAGGAATCCAAATATCCCAACTGGTGTATCCCGGTGTTGCACTTCCGGTCAGAAATTGGCTATTTTTAGCACTAGCACTGTAGGAATTACTGCATTCTAGTCCAGGTTCCCTCTCCGGGCATCATGTGCTGCATCTGTTCAAGGGCAGACAGGTTCACACAGGATTTGGGCAGACGGAAGAAAATTCACGGAGTCATCAGGATGCCCAACATGCCTTCATTCTGGACTTGGGCAGTCCACGCATACCTCAAGCCACAGGTTGCACCGTGTGTCATGCTGTGGGACGTCCCAACTCCCTTATATACTAAATGAACACAAAGCTGTGGGTGCCAAGATATTCTACAACAGAGCTTCACGCTATGCATGCAGATTCCTACTCAAGGTTATATGAACACTGCTAAGTTATGTTTGCCTGGACATCTGGGTGAGGGAGCCTGACTGACTCCATTTTCCCTACAATCCACCCCATCAGGGTTCCTCACCGTACAATCTATGCGAGGGTGTCTTCCATGAGGGTCCCTTGGCAAGGAGGGCAGAGCCCTGTACCCAGCTGCCATAGCAGCAGTACAAGTTGTAGCACCAAGCAGCAAATAAGGCCACCCCTAGGTACAGTGGCTGGTCCAATTCCCAGGCAAGTAAGGCCACACATGAGAGCTGCACACCCAGAGGGCCCCAGTAGGAACAGCAGCCAATGCATTATTCTGCTCCTCCTAGGAATGCTTGAGAGTCTGAGTCTTACACAGACCTGTTGGAGTCCAACCTACTTGGGCTTGTCCTTTAAGGTTCTTCATACAAAGGGGAGCTGGTCCAGCCAGCTCCATGGCCTCAGTAGTGAGCCACCTCGAGCCATCCCACAGAGAGGAGCCAGCCAACACCTGGGGCCAGTCATACTGCTGTTCTGCTCCAGCATAGATGCCCGTCCAGGTCGCATTTCACAAGAAATGTGCTCACTGCTCCACTGGTGCTGTAACCAAGTACAATCTGAGACAGAAGCAGGAGAGATGCATCATGGGAGATCGGCCGACTTATTCAGGGTAGTTCAGTGCAGACCTCCTCCCAGCATGCTGATTGGCCAGCCACTGAGGCATAGGTATGAACCCAGTCCACTAAGGTGTTACTTTGCACCCTAGGGGTGAAAAGACAGAGAAGTTATTGGCACAAATAATGGCAAATTATGACCAGGCAAATTACCTGGTTGTAATGGGTACGTAATGGCAAACTACCCTCAGGTAATATACAAGCAAGTTTATGGTCAGCTGATAAGACAGTGGCTGGCAGAGGGGGCCTCCCCGGGTGCAAATATCATACCTTTTGTGCCTCAACTCAGAGTTCAGCATCTACTTGCAACAACAGTAGAGAACTCATCATGGGCCATATGGATGTCACAAAGGTGCCACGGAGAAGCATGGCATGGTCTGCTGGCCCTGGGTATGTCACCTTCAAGATTGGGGGCCAAGTCCCAATCACCCAGGTACTATTTGCAAGTTTCTCTCCACTACTTGTCCCCAAGAGGCAACAAGAGCCACCCAATGAATGTGGGGGCTTTTATTTCCCAAGGCCACAACCAAGTGGCTACTTGCCTCACTCCAGGCCCTTGGGTGCAGACAATAGAATATTTCCTTATTTCCCATGCCTGGTTTCAGCACAGTGTGTCCCTTGACCACTTTCAATGACTAAGGGTCACCCATAGGCAGCGCACAGATTCTCCAGTGCAGGGACCACCACCCCTGGATTCATGTGGTACACGCCCACACAGGTGACCACATACTCATACCCCTCTGAACTAGGCAGGGGCCCAACCATGCCAACCCACCATCAGGTCAGCAGTACTTGTCCCTGTACCACCTGCCCAGTGGTTCCCACAGGCTTCCAGGGATGTTCTCGTGAGCAGGCAATACAGGTCTCACAAGCTTCCTGTACCTCTGATAAGGTGACAGGTAACTCCCAAGCTTTTATGGTAGACCACATGGTCTTCTGTTCAGCATATGAGAGGTGACAGTGTAGCCACTGGGCAATTTCTGTTCCTGATGGGCTGGCATACACTGTTTCCGTCCATCACACCTTGGCTAGAGTACCAGCTCATCATTCCCAGGGGAAGCAAGGGGAGTATGCCCAGTCACTTGACATACAGTGATTTGCTTCTAATGGCCTAATTCCCAGAGGTCTTGCCATAATGCCTGTCCCCACAATGGTCTATGCACAACCACCCGTTTATTTGCATGCCATGTAGAGATCCACAATGTTAGCCCCTGGTACACCGCCCAACATCTGTGCAAATAGTCAGGGGTGGTGCTTCATGTGTAGCCACGAGCCACATGGCCCACAGTTCTGCCCACTGGCTACTCTGACCTACTCCACTGCCAAACCAGATTGTGTCTGTTTAACCACCATCACCATTCGTGGGGGTGCCAACTGAATGAGGTGATGCTCAGCATACACCAGCGAGGAGCCTCAACAGGCCCCCACAAGGGGCACAGGATACACTCAGGAATGGGGGACACCTAAATAGTACATTCACAGGGGCACAAACGCCCAATACTTAGGGCAAGCCATATGCCCTTCACTTTTTCCGGTCCCTGCCTATCCCCTGTTCAAATTTCCAAAGGATATTTCCTACCTCTACTCAGGAGGTTGGCACAGCCATATGGTCCACCAGACACATAGGATGGGCCTCTCGGGTCACAGCCCCGGGATTTTTTCCTCATCGCCTTTTTCTTCTGGGGCGGCAGGACATGTTGCTTAGCTCGCAAGCACACGGGGTCACTCTAGCTATGATGCACAGGGAGCTTAAGACCCCTTCGCTCCCAACTGCTGCTGAATTCCGTTGGGCCGCCCTGCAGCCGCCACAGGCTCTGCTGCTCCAGCCACCGCTGCCCCTGCTGCACCTTCGCTGCCTGCTCCCATCACTACTCCCAGAGCAGAGCTGTCGGGGCGCCAACACCGCCACCGCCACCACCACCGCCACTGCCACCGCCACCGCCACAGCACCCGAATTGGGCTACAGTCCTCCGGCCCAGTCACTCTCGGCAACTTTGTTTCAAGTCTGTACAGGGCGAGAGATGAAAAGAGGGAACTGAAGCAGGGATTTCCCTCTTCTTCTTCCAAATCATTCTCTACAATTGGGGAGGGGGACCATCATGTCTCTGCTGTTTGGAGGTGTTCCTTCAGGGCACAAACCCAGGCTTCCACTCCCTCACAGAGCTTGTTGCTGCGCTGCGTGACAAAGTGCAGTTTCCATCACAGCTTACAAAGCTGTAAGACACACTCAGCCCAGGGCCTTGATGGCCGCCCTGGCACTTGGCTTCTCTAGGGTCTTCCCTACCACCCGCAGGTCCTCCCTATGCTGTTGGGTGCACCACTAACATCAGGCCAGTCCTGGGGTGGGGGAGCCAAGCCGCCAGGAGTCTGGCCACCAAATACTACATGCTGGTAACTAGCCACCATTCCAGGCCTCCCTCTGGGGGTCCCCAGGGCTCTTCATATTTGTATACTGCCAGGAATCCTGCCAATGGCAACAATTGTGTTGCAGCCATTCAAAGCCAGACAGGTTCACGGGGCATTTGGGCAGATGGGAGGAAATTCTCAGAGCCCTGGGGATGTCTGGCATGCCTTTATTCTAGGGTGGGGTGATCCATGCATGTAGCAAGCCAAGTGTCTCACTGTATATCATGCTGTGGGAGGTCCCAACTCCCTTATATACTAAATGAACACAAAGCTGGCAGAGTGCCAAAATATTATACAACAGAGCTTCATTCTATGCATGTGGGTTCCTACTCAAGACTACATGAGCACTGCTAAGTTATATTTGCTAAGGTTATGTTTGCTAAGTTATGTTTGCTAAATTATGTTTGCTAAGTTATGTTTGCCGGGACACCATTTTCTCTACACACCATAATTTATAGGATTGATTGAGAAAAATTGAAACTAAATGATAACATAAATTACATATGTTAGTGAACTGTTAACTTTAGCAAATAATATATTTGGAAAATAATGCAATAACTACCATAAGTTTTTACTAACTATAAATTTTCCTTGTATAGTATTAGTAAAATTGCCAAGAATAACCAGGCAATTATGGGTCTTTTAATAGATTCTTTTCTTCTATAATTATAGTAGTTCTGTAGCACTCACTGACCAGAAACTGGAAAAGTTGATGTTCATGTTACCTGTCACTAACAGAACCAATATGTAAAGACAAGAATTGAATCTTTATGGGAACTTTATTCAGATGGCCACCAATCTGCGGAGAAGACCTTAACATCTCATTTCAAGCTTACCTTTTTATAAGAAAGGGTAGATAAGGGGTTCAGAAAATAAGGTTAATTGGATGAGAGTTGCAGGCAAGGGTAATTTTCCTAATACTTTATCTGTTGATCAACAATTCTTTACCTGTATCACAGTGTTCCTTCCCTGGGAAAAAGGGCTCAGATACAGTCCCCATCACGTGCAGATCCCCTGGGGCACAAAGGCTGAATTACTTGTTGACTTCCTGGAGTCATGCATTCCAGTTCCTGGAATTATAGCTTTCCATATGCATTAATCGCTTAAGCCTATCAACTAAGGCTAAAAATCCATTAAGGCTAAAATTGTTAACCCTTGAGTTCCCCTATAAGATCTACTTTCATTAATCAAACCAGAGAATTTTATCTGTGGTCCATTTGCTTCTGTACATCAAAGCCCAATAAGATATAAATGGAGTATTTTTACTCCATGTTATGCTGCTGCCCCCTTTGTCAAATATTAATTGACCGTAGAGACTTGGGTTTATTTCTGGGCTCTCTGTTCTGTTCCATTGGTCTATGTGTCTGTTCTTATACCAATATCAGGGTGTTTTGATTACAGCGGCCTTGAAATACAGTTTGATATCTGGTTTGTGATCCCTCCTACTTTGTTCTTCTTTCTCAAAATTGCTGCAGCTATTCGGGGTCTTTTATGGTTCCATATAAATTTCTGAAATGTTTGTTCTATATCTGTGAAATATGTCATTGGTACTTTAATAGGGATTGCATTGAATCTATAAATTGCTTTGGGTAGTATAGACATTGTGATGATGTTAATTCTACCTATCCATGAGCATGGTACATGCTTCCATTTGTTTGTGTCTTCCTTAATTTCTTTCTTCAGTGTTGTATAGTTTTCTGAGTACAGGTCTTTTACCTCCTTGGTTAGGTTGATTCCTAGGTAATTTATTTTTCCTGTTGCTATATGAAATGGGATTATTTTTCCTGATTTCTGTTTCTGATATTTCATTGTTGGTGTACAAAAATGCCTTTGATTTTTGAATATTGACTTTGTATCCTGCTGTTTTGCCAAATTCATTTATTAGGTGAAGTAGTGTTTTGATGGAGTCTAAAGGATTTTCTACATACACTATCATGTCATCTGCAAACAATGACAGTTTTACTTCCTCCTTTTCAATTTGGATGTCTTTTATTTCTTTTTCTTGTTCGATTGCTGTGGCTAGGACTTCCAATACTATGTTGAATGGGAGTGGTGAAAGTGGGCATCTTTACCTTGTTCCTGATCTTCGTGGGAAAGCTCTAAGTTTTTGCCCATTGACTATGATGTTGTCTATAGGTCTCCCATATATGGCCTTTAATATGTTGAAGAATGCTCCCTTTATTCCCATTTTGCTGAGTGTTTTTATCATAATTGGTGCTGTACCTTATCAAAGGCTTTTTTTGCATCTATTGATATGATCATGTGATTTTTGTCTTTCATTTTGTTTATGTGGTGTATTACCCTTATTGATCTGTGAATATTGTACCATCCTTGCATCCCTGAGATGAATCCCACTTGATCATGGTGTATGATCTGTTTAATGTATTGCTGGATACAGTTTGCCAATATTTTGTTAAGGATTTTAGCATCTATGTTCATCAGCGATATTGACCTAAAGTTTTCTTTCTTTGTTATGTCTTTATCTGGTTTTGGGATTAGGATGATGCTGGCTTCATAAAAAGAGTTTGGGAGTCTTCCATCTTCTTGAATTTTTTGGAATAATCTGTGAAAGAGGGGGGTTAGCTCTCCTTTAAATGCTTTATAAAATCTGTGAAGCCGTCTGGTCCAGGGCTTTTATGTGTTGGAAGCTTTTAGATTACTGCTTCAATTTCATCAGCTTTTATTGGTCTGTTCAGCCTTTCTGCTTCC
>VMDR010012843.1:0-25889 GCA_007922815.1 Macrotus californicus | reverse complement strand
TTTGACATATAGTTGTTTAGCATCTGCTGTGTGCAAAGACATTGCTGTACCTGCCACAGGAAGCACAATGATGTGGTAATTAACCATAAGTCTCTAGGAGGTCAAGGACCATGTCCCAGTTGTGTCTCTAATACTTGCTGTGATGGCTGCCATGTGCTAGGGGTGTGTGAGCTACTCCCTGAGCAAATGAATGTGATATACCCTAATCTAATTTATCACTTAATTATTTTCATTTGCATTGTTTTTATAGATTTTTAAAGAGAAAAAATATTTTCCATAATTGCTAATTGATTTGAATTTTTGTTAATACATAGAAGATAATGAAGATAGTGAGTTTATGCTGTATAAATGTACAGTTTCTAAAGTCATTAATAACCGCATGGCAATATTCCAAACAGTCAAGATTTCTCACTAATGACTGACGTTTATTTTTATCCAGCCATTTTCTTATAGAATCACAGCGTAAGGATGAGGCACAGAGATTTCTTCTCTGTGGTTCTTACAGTCGGGAGAAAATGAGAATGCCAGGGCTTGGGTGAGCAGCGAAGTTGGCAACCTGTAGTCAGTAGAACTTTCTCCACATCTACATGGGAGGGAGGGTGTGATGGAGAAGCAGGGGCTCTGTTCAGGTACTTGCTCATAAAGTCTCCTCCAAGTTTATTTGAATATATATGCATTGGTGAGGTTGAGGAGACAGTCAAGGTTGAGAAGATATAGCCAAGGAACAGAGCTGGAGAATCTTGTTCCGGCTCTACCTTACTATCCTTACAAAGCCAGAGTTGAGTCATTTTCCCCTAAGATTGGAAGACAAGTTTTCAGCAGTATTAAGCCCAATTTCCACAGTGCCTATTTTTCAAACAGATTATACAAGTAAAAATTTCTTCACTTAATGCGATAAAACCTAAACTCCTTACCATGATTCACAAGAGCCTACAATGTCACTCTCTCCTTTACATGTAGTCTTCATGCCATGCTAAAGCTTCATGAGGTCTTTTCTGCCCTCTGGGCCTTTCTACTTGTTGTTTTTCTGCCTCGAGTGCTCTCCTCAGATCTCCCCATGGCTCCTTCCCTCTCATCTTCAGATGTCTGCTCAAATGTCATCTCCTAACATGACCATCCCCGATTACTATTTCAAATAACTGCTTCCTGTCCCCTCCCTTTTCTTGTGTAAGCCTGGGCTTGCTAGAGGACAGATCCTGTCCTTGCCAGTCTGCCCTTGAACTATTGGTCAGTGAGGCTGACTGCTGCAGGCTACATTCTCTAGGCTGGCATGCACTCTGGCTTCCTGTTGCACCTGACTGATGGGTGGCACTGATGCCGAGTTGGAAGGAATTTCTCTCCCCTTTCTCTTGTCTTCTGTGCCTATTTTGTAAATCTAGGACTCTAGCTCACTCTTTCAGGTTACTGTGGTTCTAGCTTCTACCAGATGATTCCAGTCCTTAGACTCGGGTTCAAATGACTTTCCTTTTCCCCTCCAACCGAGGTGTGGTAATGACATTATGTCTTGCTAATCTCTGGGAAGTCTCACTGTCCTATTTGATTCTTCAGCTCTTTCACTTACTCATTACTTTCATTTTAAATAGAGCATTTCCTTGCTTGTATATTGACTAAACTAATCGTATTACTCTGCCTTATTTTCTTTAAGATCCCTGTCTGCAATTATTTTTGTTAATATCTGTGCCATCTGCACTATATTGCGTATTACTATTTAATTTAGTATAATGTAAGATCTAAGAAGATAGACACTTTGTCTTATTTATCACTGTATTTTCAGCATTTAGCATAGTGCCTGGCACATAGTAGTTGCTCAATAAACATTTTCTGAGTAAAAAAAGTCTGAGTGAATTTTTGCAGGTTTTAAATATAGTAACAGCAGTGGCACACACCGTGTTCTCATACTAATTAGTTCTTTGAACACCAAAGCTGATGAAAAGGCCATTATTTTTTTCCTAATCCAAATGGAAATAGGAGTGTTTTAATTTGTTTTAGAGAAGAGTGACAAAAAGTATCTAAGAAGTTTAATTCTATGAGATTCAGAATTCTAAGCTGGATCAAGATTTTTATAAATCCAAATGGATTATTCCTGTAAAGCTGTGGTGTCCCCATTCTTAACAAATGGTCTTTTATATGTGGGTGTGTATGTACTTTTCAATCAGAGTCCTAATAAGGGCCAATTATTTGATTGATTTGACAATGCTCTGATTCCCTTCAGTTTGATTGGCATCAACAAAAACAAAGGGTACATCTTACTCTGCAGACAAAATTGACATATCACATTTCATCCTAAACAGTATCCTAATGAATATGAAACAAATGTTATTCTGTTGGTGGTATCATTTTAAATGATTCTACTGTTGAAGGTGTTTTCAGTTTGTTAATGACAATGCTGCTTTTGGATGCTTGCAGAAGCTTTTGTGGAATAATCAATACCTAAATATATTAAAATCATTGGTCAGTTGCTATAAAAAGTCAAGTTCTGGCATACTATATTTATTGGTTCATTTGTAAATCTACCTATCTACCTGTCATTCATTAGTATACATTTATTAGTAAACATTTCTGTTCCATTGTCCAGTTCAAAAAATAGTTTTAAAGGTACTGATAGCAATACACGTCATATAACAGGATAAAGAGAATGAATGGTTTTGACAATTAGAACAGAAGTAAATAATGAATGGCAAGGGTAATTGGATATAAATTTAGTATACAATAAAGCATGCTAAAAGATTTTTAATAGTTCTTAGAGGTAGGCCACTAGTTGGTTCTGAGCGTTCTAACAACCAAAACAAAGAATCTGATCATTGACAAGTTCATAGGGCCTAAGGGTTAATATGTAAAAATAACTCAGGAGAAGCTAAGCCTTTTCGGGTATTGAAACCTGAAAGGATTTCCAGTGAGTTGTCATACAAGGGACAAATATTGCCTGGTCAAGAAAGCAGAGGGGAAAAGTGAGATACAATTACAAATAGGGTCAGATGTCAGAAGTGGTTAGAGCTTGTCATTGTGCCTGCATAGACGGGCTGAGGGCACCCCCGGAGAGAAGATAGTTATATTATATGTCATCTAGTGAAGTCCTCTAATTTGAGAGGTGAAGCACCTGGCTTCAGAATGGACAGATAGCTTTTTCAAAAGCTTGCAGTGTATATGTAATGCAAGAGTTAGGATTCTAATCAATGTCTCTGACTCTATAGTCAGTGTTTTACAAACAAAGTAGATAAAAAATGCAACCTGATTTTATTTCCCCAGTTTCATAAATCAGTGACAGATGGAGAAAGGAAAAATACAGGTATAGCCCAGGCTGTGAGTCAGTTGTGGCGGGAGATAAAGAGCTTAGATGCTTGGGAGTTAGGAAATATGAGTTCGAGTGATAATGTGGTCATGTAGGAAAGAAAATGGATGTTGAATTAGACAGGCCTGGTATAAATTCCGTCTCTGCCATCTCCCAGTTTTATGACCTAGACAAGTTGTTTATCATTCTAGAGATTCCATTTCCTTGTGTATAAAATAATAATAATGAAACACACATTGATGTATTATTTCAAGGATGCAAAAATGTGTGTATAGCAATTGACAGACAGCAAGTAACCTGTAATGTTAGCCTTTACTGTAATTATGATTATTATCAGGTCAGAGAAGTAATTAAGAAAGCAAATAGTTCCATGCATATCTAGAATTTGAAGGTCAGGACAGATGAGAAGTAAAATACCAGGCTGGAAACAAAAAGTCACACATCATAAAGGGCAAATCTAAACTTAAGGTTAAGAAGCCATGGGTACAGAAGGCAGCAGAGCAAGGTGGACAGGGTAACACATTCTAATTACCCAGAATGGGAAAGGCTCGATTTAATGCACTATTATGTTTAATTCAGGAATTTATCATTTGCTTTCTCCTGGCACAGGAGCCTGTCACAGCACTTGACCCCCTGGGGAAGTGGTGCTCATTAACGTGAAAATGAGAGCAGATCCTGAACTAATGGGACAAAGAATGCTCCTGCAAATCTTATCAAAGAAAACACATACAGTATTTTCCAGATGCTAGTTTGAGTATACAAACATCTGAACTCAACCACGGAAGTTGGCAGTAACTGTTCATCCTTTGAGGTACTATCTACTACATCAAAGTCCAACTGTTCATAATATGTCAGATGAAGAAGACAATGCCGAGAAGAAAGAGCATAAATTGAGCACTGTGTTCTATCACTCATCATTTTAAATTTAAATATTAGATTGATTTTGTAGTCGGCATGAATAATATCAAGAACTTTGATTGTATTTTAAATAGAAAAAGCATCTTCATATATATTATTCCCCAAATCAACTTGTTAAAGTTGATTTAGCATTATCATGTCTATTTTTGAAATGAGGAAAGTGCCGAAATTCTCAGTATGTCATCCAGAACCTCTGCAAGTAGTCCCTCAATTCCCTTCAGGTTTACTTCTTCCTTCCTTCCTCATAAATGATATATTATAACCTCATCTACTACTTCAGTAATGTGCCTTACAGTATTTCCTTTTCTGGGATTGCTAATTTTCCCCTCAGCCATTGGGGACACATTCTTTCTCTCCCCTTTTGAATATTGGAGTGCTAGTTATTAACTTTCCTTTCCTTTATGGAGTCTTCCCAAGTTTCCTGGATTAATTAATTATACTTCATTTATACTTCATTTTTGGTTATTGAGGTTTGCACACTTGCATGCACCCATGTTCCCGTCTTCCTCTTTCAATGTGCTAAGTATTTGTACTAAGTTCTGAGTGACAGTGAGAACAAAGAAGAAAAAAGCCATTCCTGCCTTCTTCTGACTTATGATTGAGGAGGGGAGACAGATACAAATATGAAAAAAACAATATAAAGTAAATTATAATTGCACATTACGGCAAGTGTTATGAAAGAAAGCAAATGTGTACTAAAAGTAAGGCTATCCAGGGAGACTTATTTAGATTTAGGCAGAGAGGAGTGGGAAAGACGTTCCGAAGTAATGTTTAAACTGAGAGCTGAGGGTTGAGTATCTTTTTATTGCAGCCATTTGTATACTTGGATATTCCCCTGCTGGATCAAAGTGCCTATGTAAATATTCATTTTTATCTCCTCTATGGGATCTGACATAGGACCTTGAGTGTGGGCAGATTCAATAAGTGTTGCATACATTGAAAGGGATTTGCTCACTTAGCAAAAACCTAGCTTGGTAAATTCATCTTGGTTCTGAATAACTGTTCTAAGAGTTCTCTTTTGTTTTGAACTGGAGCTTTGGACTGAGCCTTTGATGGATCAGGAGGCACTGGAATGAAGGAAGAGAAGGAATGGTTGCTGCTGGCCAGGTCCTTACTATCCAATGAAGCTCCGGTGATAGCAACTCCAATTCTGCTCATATTAGTTTTTAATCCTTTAGGAAAATGTTGAGAGCGCATTCCATGGGTAATCTTTGTCTTTTTAGACTAGTGGATTCTGTCATCCAATTAGGGAAAATCAGTTTAAAATGTCAAAACATGGAGACTATTGTAACTAGAACACATTTAATATTTGCATTTTTTTCTTTTAGTGTCTTTATCTCTGTGGGTTTTTAGTATTGTCGCTGTGATAAATATATAAACTGTGTGCTATTTAGCCATCCTCACCAAAACTGACTTTCCAGTTAGATACCTTTAAATGTCCAAGTTTCTTTGACAAGAGAATATAGTTGATTTCAAATTAGAGTTGGTAAGCCCTATGCATTGCATTTGGAGGTATGAAGTAGTCCAGCTACAACACTAACTTTTTATTGATTTCCAGGGTGGATTCAACTGGTCTGGCTGGGGAGGCAGGGGTTCCCATCTTCCTCATTTGTCTTTGTTTCAACTTAAATTTGACTTTCAGGATAAAATATCCAGTATTCCTTTTCTGGGACCAAAAAAAACCCCAAAAACCCAAAATACAAAGAAGTAAGCTGGGGAAAGAGACTGAATCTGGACTTGTATAGCAGAGGCCGTTTGTCATATAAGACATTCAGGTTGGGGAGTCCAACTGAAGAGAAAGAAGCCTAGCCCTCCCCTGCTGAAAGGGAGTATCACCCTTATTCTCCTTCCAAGCAGTGCAGGCCTGAAGGCATTTTTGGAAAGTGGTCATTATCATCTTTAACTGTTTCAATATAGGAATATGACAGTGTTAGAACTGAAGTTAGAGAACTTTATAAAGAAGAATCTTACCAAAATGGGAAAGGTTTCAGAATGGCAGTGTTTCTGCTACAGCTAGATCAGAAACTTTTTTCCCCACATTAAAATGTACTTAGTAGTTTGTACAGACTAAATATAAAAATCAGCATTATTTTCCTTTATTCTTTTGTCCTAAAAACATAACTGGATACTCTATTGTTGTAACACATTGGGATCTTTCTAAGGACATTTTCCAATTAATGGTATTGCTTCCTTAGGTGTGAGCTCCACAATTTAAATAGCAGCCTATGTTCAAAGATATGTTTCATGCTGTGTCACTTTATCAGAAGAACAGTCTGCCATTTTTTGACAGCCAGTGACTTGTGGCTGATCCAGTGATAACTTTAAAAAGAACTCATTATCAGTCTAGCGAACAAAATGTGCATTAAACAATAGTGTAGGATTTAAATTTTCAGTGTCAGTGATTTTTGTCTGCATGTGTGTAATGAATTGGGGTTCAGCTGAAGCAGTTTCAAATACTTGATACTTCAGGACACTGGCAAATTTAGACAGTCAAGGATTCCCTTCATTCTTCTCAGGATTAAACCAGCTGTTCTTTTGTTATGAGTAGTTGAAAAAAAGATTAATAAAAAAATTAAGACATGTTTCACTGAGTGAGAAGTCATTGTCTGAGGCACAAAGAATTGTTATTAGTACCATGCAGACATCTCTTATAAACATCAAGAGACTTCATTTGAGAATTAAGGATGAATGAAATATGGACTGCGCTGTGTCGTCTTGATTAATCCTTAAAAGTTCTTCATCATTCTGCCACATTACCGTCAAATTCACATCCTGTGAGAAGTCAGCAAGTGGAAAAAACAAAACAAAACAAAACCAGAATGGGAAGAGGTTAGGAGAACAGCATCCTGCTGGCTGACCCAAGGACATTTTTAGACAAACAACCCTAATCACTGACGGTCTGTGGCAGATTATTTACACATCTCCAGTGCCGGTTATTATATGGATGCCTCCCATTATTTCAGATGTGGAAAGGTGAAATTTGATGGTGTCAGGTTGAAACCTCATTTGAGAAAAGTCCACATTCCACAGTGACTAGTGACGGGAAATTCAGACTTGATGAGGGAAGGGAGACAAGTGAGAGTGCAATGAACCAGCATTGACACCAGAATACTTGTTATTTTTCAGAAGAAACTTTTGAAACTGATCGCTTATATTTAACTTCATAGAGGCACCTCTAAGTCCCTATTATGGGATTTCATGACATCCATTTAGCTATATACTATTTCCAAACCTGTAGTATCTCCCCCAGAAAACGCTCTCCCTCATAATGAAGCTTGAAGAGATTTTGGAAATACTGTGAGAAATTTTATGGGAAGACACCGTCTTCTTACAGAATCTGCAAAAATGGAAAAAAATAAATGAGGCGAATCTATTCTTCCTTTCCTTTTCCACCAGAATGCTTTTTCCTAACATGCGCACGGCAGCCGCTTGGTGGTGGGGGGCAGTGCTGGCCTATCCGCAGGCTCTGGAGTCACAGCAGGTTATGTCCACAAGTCAACTTTTCCACTTGTCCGGAATCTATTAAAAGTTAGGTGTGGGTAGTTCTACGTACTATTATTGCTCAAGTGAGGAACTTTGGCAGCATTCTCCACCTTTGGGTTATCAAATGTTGTCCATCTGATCTCATAAGTGTTTTCCGATGGTCTCCTCCTCACCGACCACGCTGTCACCGCCACAGCTATTGCACAGGCCTTCCTGACTGTTTCCTTGGGTTCCTGAGATAACTTCTTCTTTACACTCCTTGTCTACTTGTCTACTATCTTGTTCTTGTGTAGTTCTTTCTATACATTACTAAAAATTATAATCTTTTAAAAACACAGCTCTAATTATGTCATAAAGTATTAGAACACTTCACTGGCTTTCTTTAACATGTAGCATAAAGTTGAAACTCATAAAATTGTGTATAAGCCTCCTCCTTTCCTTTCCTATAACACTCTTATGGGTACCCTATGGGTCATTCAGGCTGAAATATTCATTATTTTTCACACTTAGAGAATTCTGTCCCTGCTGACCTCTTCTATCTTATTCTGCCCCTCCCCCACTCAGCCCTGTAACTCATACTGGTCCCGACCATGCAACTGAGAAACCTTCCCTTACTCACCACAATGAATTCAGTTCACCTTCCTTGTGTTTCAGTAACACAAGCCTACACCTCTTTCTGAGCACCTAGAGTTTATTGTTAATGTTAGTTTTTCAGGAATGGCTGTATCATTGGATTGTGTCTTATGTACTTTTATTTCCCTAGCAAAGTGTTAGGCACCATGATAAACAAGCTATAAAAGTTTGCTAAAAGCATGAATGTCTCAGGTTTAAGTGTTACTAATTCTGGGGGCACTAGTATTTTGAAAGAGATCAAAGACTTAACATGAAGGAAATGAGTCTTAAATCGTGGAATCTGAGGCTTAGGCCAGCTGATGCATTCAGTATGTGTATGTGCTCTGTGCTGTGTTGGTGTGTGCATTGAGGGCTACGATACCAGTGTGGGGAAGCAGGATGTCGAGGGCAGAGATGTCTGAAAATACTTTGAATAATATCGGGTAGTTGGATATTTTTTCAGTTAGGAATGTGACTAATTTAACTAATACGATTATTAGTCATAGTGACTTAAACACATTGGGGCTTATTTTTCTCTAGTAATAAGAAGACCAGAAGTAGATAACTGCTGGCTCAGTGGCTCAGAAATGTCAGGACAAAGGTCTCTGTGATCCTTTTTTCTTTTTCTTAAGGCCCTAAAATGGCTTCCAGAGTTTTAGTGACCTGAATCATGTTTCAAGGTGGGAAGCAGGAGAAAATGTGGAAAGGGAGAAAGGAGAGCGCCAAGGGAAAAACGTAGGTGAAGACTTACCATTTCACTATTGGGAACTGTGTGGAATTGTGATAGGCAGTTAGAAAGACTTGAGCAGAGGAAGGATGATGGGCCAGGTACAGAAGGTCACCAGAGTAGAAAACTCCGGCTGCTTACCAAAGGGCTAAACGGGGAAAACAAGGACTGCGCCTCCAGGGTAACCATTCCTCCCCTAGCACATCACTGGTCATGTGGTTTAGACCCCCTGAACTTTCACATCGCTGGTCATGTTGTTCAAAGCCTGCTGTAACTTTTCGTTCCCTGGCATGTTATTAGTCATGCCAGTTAGACCCCCGTCGAGGGGGAACCAACAGGGGGGAGCAGAGAATAGCCCTTAAGCATTAAGTCCCCAAGACAGTGAGGTTCTGACCCTCATCAAATACATCTAGGCCTCAGTTGTGTTTCAGCTCCAGGCCCAGAAAAGCAGCAAAACTAGACAGGTGATGCCATGGCTGACATCAGGACCAGCTACATTCACTTCACCCCCTGTCCTGGTGCTGACCAATCAGTAGAGACCAAGACTGTGAAAGGACACACCTGGAAAGCTAATGACTATTCTATTGGTATCTTACCCTGAGATCTCCAGATAAATACCCTCAAGATGGAGGACCCAGTGGGGCTCTCTCTATGGAGTACACCAGTGCCGTTTTCAACTCCCTTTTCCCGGGTGTGTTTTCCTTGCCTCTTTCTCCTAAGCTCCAAGGGCCCTTGTTTTGCCTCTTTAACTTATTTCCTGAGTCCATTTTTTCCTATAGCTAACTTCATCCACCTCTGTGATTTTCTAAATAAACTTTCTTTTATTATCGTTTGAGTCTTGACTCGGAATTCTTTCTTAGTCAGAACTCAAGTACCAAGGTTGCTGAACCAAGGTCGGGTCTGACTCCATCAATCTAACACCTAGGGCTATTTAGTGGCCAAAAGAACCATTGCCAAATCTAGGTGACTATGATACTGGATTAAATAACTATGTTTCATTATGCTTCTCTTTATTGAGTTTAAGGATAATGAACTTACTTGATCTTTTGAAAGATTAGTAAATATAAGCATATAAATTGTGCTCCAGATGAATACTTATGTTTAGCATATTGAGCTATTTGACTGTGCATAATTTTATTCTTCCCACTCAATCCCATCAACAAAACCCTCAATCTGCCAGTATTATTCCCCAAATGTATTAAGTACTGACTCTATGGCAGGTACTGTGCTTATTTCTGGAGATATATAACATAATAGACTCTAAGAGAGCAGGACACCGTTCTTGCTCTTTAGAAGTTTATTACTTAGTGGAGGAAACAAAGAAATCAACAGGTAATTTTTATAATAGATGATACATTCTATGAGCAAGGCAAGTCTTCAAAGCTTTGAACAAGTAACATCTGGACCCACTCCAGTCTAGGCAGGGGAGGACAAAAAACAAGAACACCTCCATGAAAGAATTGCCAGCTCATCTATTTTTTTTTTTTTTTAGAAGAGGAGAAATTGAGGGAGCATTACAGTGGTTCTAAAGAGATTAAAAAACAGATATTCAAATATAGGGAGGCGTGGGTTTATGAAATACTACAGGATCAGTAAACCCTAGATAACTTATGAAACAGCTCTTCTCAAGGAATTGAGAGAAAGTGGGATCTAGAGAAGGGGGAGGGATTAGCCTGTAGTCAGGTATCTCTTCCAATGAAACCAGAGGGAGCATGGAGTTCCAGCATCTTGGTAAAAGTGTGTCCAGGGGAGTTGAGAGAGTACCTACCCAATGACCTTAGTTCTCTGTGAAAGGGCCCTAAGTGTCTTTGAACGTAGGACCAAGATCTTCAAGAGAAGAGTGAAGATTTAAAATGCTGTCATTGGGAGCCGGAGGGAGAGTTGCTAGAAGCTCATCAAAAGATTGCCATGTTGTCTTGAGATTCTATCTGAGATTAAAAGATCAGGATATTTTTCTTTGTACCACTTCCCATTAGTGTGTAATTTTTCTCCGCAGTACCTAAGAATTTAGGTTCGGGAGCTGAGGGAGGCCATAATTAAATAAATTATTTCAGGACTGAGGGCAGATTGGTTCGGAGAATGAGGGGGTAAGAGATTTGAGGGTATTAATAAAAAATGGGTTAAGTCAGAGCCTTCAGAGTTTTCCTCCTGGAAAAGTCGAGCTGTCTCCTGCAGCGACAGCACACTGAGGTACCGAGACTGAGCATGCAGCCTTCTAAGGGCACAGCAGGGCTGGGATAATCATGCCTCTCAGGTTTGTTATCTCCAGTGGCATAAATAACCTTGAACATTTAAAATACTAAAATACAATGCTAAATTGAATTAAAATATTAACATAAAAATGTTATCTTTTTCTATTATGCTATGCAAATGGTTGTGAAGCACTGGATTAGGCGATTTATGAGATCAGCGCTGGGTAGGGATGGAAGTGATGCCTCCAGGAAGCTTTGACTTCGAGGAAATAGTTGTTTCCCTAAGTTAGAAACACAAGAGTCTCGGGAATGAGAGTGCTGCCAGGAAAGGGTGCTGTAGCCACAGAGGAGAAAAGTGATGATTTCGAAGATTTGGGAGTGGCGGCTCAAGCGTGGTTAGCTAGGCTGGCGTGGAGGAGTAGGGCAAGGATCGGGCTTTGGGTTAGGTTCTCCCCGAGACATTCCAGATCCCCTGGAGTCCTGGCAGTCAAGATGCCCACACTCCTCCTTCTCTTCCCCCAAGTCCTTTCCTTTCAACCCTCTGCTCTGGGAGACCTTAACTAGGAGTTTTATTTTAAGGATGCATGTGGATGGAAACTGGAAAATGGTCAGATAGTAGGACAGCTCTAGGGATCAGAGCTAACCTTTTGTTTTCATTGAATAAGTGGTTCCATGGCTGAAAACAAATTTGAAGGCCATGTATCAAAAGCAACAGATCAATTAAATACCTTTCAGTGACTCTATGTAATTTCTAGTTCTTTCAGTTGAGATTCAAGCTGTTTTAAATTTTGTCATCAACTTTTTAAATTAAATCTTTTCCCCCACCTCATAAACCACAGTGGCATTAATCTTAAATTAAGACCTGTTTTACTTTGTTGTAGATGACGTTGTTGACTTTTAATGTCCACAGCTTTCCTTTATGATTTTCCTGTGCAAAATAAGGCCATCATCTCACGGGAATTTGTTCATCATAAACTAGCCTGAAATGATCTCTTTTTCACAGATGTCCCTTAGGACAATTCCAAGTCCGTAGCATGCTTAATACATGCTTGAATGCAGGTGAGACAGTCTGTGATTCTGTGATTGGACCCAGTTACAGTTGCTTCTCCAGTGACCTCTGTCTGCTTTTCACTTCAGAGACATACATGTAAGAGATGTTGGTATATAAAAGAGCTTCGTTTCTTTGTTCTATGTTAACTCACAGGGAAGCCTCAGTTGGAAATTCAGTGATGTTCTCACACCAATAAGCCAGCAGAGAATTCTTTATTTCTCTCTCTTATTGTTCTTTTATTTTCTTTACTTACTTTCTTCTTTTCTTTCCTCTCTTTTGCTGTAACTTTAGGTAATTTCATTAAAAACTCTGTGGGAGAAATTGTGATCTTTTTTAGATAGCCATGGGCTAGGTGCTAACTCTGGCTAGTGTTAGTCAGAATTTCAAAGTAATTACCTAAAAACATTGCAGAAAAATTCAGCATTTTACGAAAGGCTACAATCTGTAGTTTCGGCAGGAGCAGTGTGGTATAATGTGTTACTAAATTGCAGTAAAATAGAATTATATAATTTTACGTGTATATGCAAATATGTGTCGTCGTACTGTTTGCTGTTTCAACAAATTGCAATCATTTGAAATTAAATGTAATAGGTTTCTTTAAAGAATGTGTAGGAAAAATTTTCAAATATGTATTTGTGAAGAATGAATTGTTCAAATCTAAATATGGGAGAGATAACTTGGCAATCTGTTTATAGACATTTGGATTAAACTTCCACAACAGGAGGGAAATAAAGTTAACTTATTCGGATTGTGCTCATGTCTAAGATGAGGGGGAAAAAGTGGGTGCCGCTATTAGATCTAGTGTTAACATGCACCCCCAAGAGGAGCAATCATTTCAGAATGCTCTGTGAAACTGGCAAAAATGAAATGAAAAATCTAAATGTATGATGAAAAGTGAACTATCTCCCAAGGGCAGAATTTTCAAAGGAAAGTTACTCTAAAAATCTCTTTAGATATTTAATCTGTGGCTTGAACATTTAATATATTTTGCTCAGGTTTGAAATTGTACCCATTTAAATTTGCCTTGTGCCATTTTAGGAAGGTCTATACATTTGAGAAGGTATCTGAGTCATTTCTCCAATTAATGCCAAAGGCAAGAGACAAGGTCTTTGAATTTGTCTCACTGGGACAAAACCCGAGGTTCAGAGCTGTAATTTTGGAGAGACAGGGAAATGCACAAGAACCAGCCAATTCCTGTATCTTGCTTATGGATTGTTTGGAAGAGCGAATTTAGCCTGTGCTATTATTCTAGAGAACTTGAAATGACTGTTATGTATGTTTTCAATGACAATTAAGATTCTTATATATTAAGAATATGAAAGATTCTCTCCCCATCTCATTCACAAGTGTGAAGTTTTGGAACCCTTCCTATTAATCTTGTGACATGCTTGGAATTTCCCCAAAGCATGAAGAAGAATGGAGCAAGAATGTGCAAGGACAGGAAAGATGAGAATTAAAGTAGCACATTTCCTATCAAATAAATTAAATTGACACATACGTAGAAACTATTTCTTGTTATCCTTTTAAAGTGACCTAGAGTTGTCCCTGATTTACAGCTTAGTGTCTTCTGGTCCTAGTTTGTCTTGGAAATATTTTATTTCGTGTAGAAGATTAAATATACATAAATGTCTTTAAATTAATAGAGAGACATTTTAAACCTGTTTTTAAAAGGTAGATTTTTTATCCTTCCTAAAGTGAATAAAGTTCATAAGCCTATACGCTATTAAGCTAAATGTCTGCGTGATTCTCTTCTGAACTAATAGCACCTAAGGGTGCTGTTTGAAACCTGTCTTAACAAGCTACCTCTTAGTTCATCTTTTTCTAGGATTTTCTCACTCTCTTCAGGACCCCTCAATAGCTCCCTTCACTCTTGAAGTAAAATAATTTTCTCATTAATTTAACTCATTCACTTAGGTATTTGTTGACTATGTAAATATTCAGAAAGTTATTCACTCATGTATTCATTAAAATAAATCAAAAGAATATTGAGCTACTCAAAATGATGTGTTGTTCTGGGTGTTGGGATATTCATTAATGACTACAACGCCATTCTCTTTGTGAGTAGCTTGTAGTGCACCAGAAGGTATAATATGTGTTCAGAAATAACTATAATACAAAGAAGAAAATAGGGCTTCAGGAGAAGAGGGGATCACTACTAAATATAGTTGAAAGGAAGATGAAATTAGCTACACACTGATTTAGTATTTCATTCCCATTAATCTCTCCATCTTGCAACCAGAAATCATTTACAATCGATTGTTTCAGGATAAAATGATGTACAATTGGAACTTGCTTAGAAGAAATTTTGTTTTTCTAGTATCTTCTGAATAATTCTTGACCTCAGGCACCTTCATCTGTTTCTAGGTATTGAAACCCAGATACCTTCCTGCCTTGTTCTCTCAGAAGTCAGCTTCCTCTAACGTGTGGTGGAGAAGGGGCGGAGAAGCAGTTCAGTCCAGCTGTCCCTCCTCAGTCCCTTGAAGGTCATGCATTGTTCTCCCCAGCTGCTCCTAGCAGTCTTCTCAAGGTTATCATGCCATACTCGGAAAATCTACAAAAATTGTTTATTGTACATATGGAGTCATTTCAAGAGGGGACTATAAAGTAGGATAGGAAATATTTTAAAACTGGATAAATAAAGCGTGCCAGAGAGAAGGTACCTAAGTACCTTCTCAAGATAATGTCATGTGAATTCCCAAGTCCTAGGTGATCCTGCTTCCCTGAGACTTTTGCCCTCTCTCTAACATCTTCTTCAGTTCTGTGATAATCTCCAACCACCTGTCTCATTAATTGCCATCCCGTTTGCAGGAAAGCTCCCATTCTCTGTGTCCAGCCCTTCAATACCATTGCCATTGGTATTGATAGAAGTAGTTCTATAGACAGAAAAATGTAAGACTAAATAAAATAGTCTGATTTTGTCATGCTTTAAACTGTGGGTGAAATAAATCTATCGGAGAAAGACAAATACCATATGATTTCACTCATATGTGGCATCTAATGAACAAACAACTAACAATGAAAATGGGGACAGATTCACAGATGGAGAGCAGGATGACAGCTAGTGGATGTGGGGAGGTGAGGGGGTGGAGGGATTGAGCAGAAAGGAAAAAACTCATGGACGTGGACAACTGTGTGGTGATTGTTGGGGGGTAAAAGGGGACTAAATGGTAATGGAAAAAATACAATAAAGATTAAATTAAAAAAAAAACTGTGGGGGTAATGTATAGGAGAGTTAAAGTTATCATTTAGCTATATGAAACAACAACCTGATTGCTGCTGTTGCTGCTTTTGCAGTTTTTAACTTGTTTAAGAATATCTAGACAAAGGTCTTTATCCAAATAGACACATCACTGATGAAGAAAGTTGACACAATTGGAAGACTCAAAACCCCTTGGGTTAAGACGTTGTCTCCTAAAATATCTATTAAATGTATTTGCAGAATGAGGGCTGCAGAAATGAAATATATAGGCAGAGAAAAACCTTTGATACAATTGAATCTAGCATAGAAAATTTATGAAGGAGGTAGAAGGAAAAGTAATGCTGTATGGTATTGGGGTATGCTAGGAAGTCAAGAAGTAGCATGGGTGTTGAATACACACGGAGTTTTCAGAAAGGAGAAGGGGCCGAAATGCACATCATTTAGTTTCAATTCTGCCTAGCACTTGTGGGGGCTCCTGTGATCAAATCCTGCATGCATATTTTCTCCTAATTTGGTGTTCAGATTTCACCTTTCAAAAATAATTTGTGACAGAAATAGAATAAAAATGTTGCCAAATTGTATCCAAATATATAAGTTTCACTAATGAAAGGATACATTTTACCACGTTGTTTTTCTTCATTTAAAGAATAGGACTTACTGCGTTTGTCTCTCACATATTTTTTGAAAGAAAATTTCGAAAAATTAATGTGATATACTAATTGACAAATAGCATAGTAAAATTTCTCCAAATGAGCCAGGGTAGGATGGCCAGAATCTGCACCCTATGTATTTGTCTTTCCCTCCACTCTTGCAATTATATGAAAACCTGTAGAACATTTATTACACGAGGACACTGTTAGAAAATGTCTATGTTAAGCAAGTGAGGTCTGTGGTCAATATTCTTCTAGCTTATTACCTACCAGAATCTATACAATATATCCCACAGATATATAATTAAATTGATAACTAGAAAACTGAATGAATGAAGTTTGGAAGTCATAAATGCATTTTACAGGGTTTGGGTGAGACATCCACACCTATATGCATGCTTAGACCCCCTGGGATGGGGTCACATGACCTTCTTTCTGAAAGACAGAGGGTTTACAGAGGAGATGGCATTTCATGGTGTCTTGCTTTGAAAGAAAGGGAAGACTTTGGTCATCTGACAGACTGCTTTAGACTCCTTATTCTTCTGATATTATTGGTAGTTTGAAAGTAGCCTTTTGTCTTACTTATATTTGTAATATAAAGTTTTTTTCCCAGTTTTATGGAGATATAATTGACATACAACTATGTATAAGTTTAAGGTATACCAGATAATAATTTGATAAATGTATATATTATGAAATGGTTACAACAATTAGCTTAGGCTTCTCATATTAGTTTTGAATTCCTGGTATCTTTATGTTGGCTTTAGACTCAAAATTGCTGAACAATTACTTAATTTGGAAATATGTAAGTAATTATTATAGTTGAAACTAATTTTGTATGCCTTTTCCTCCCTCCTGTCAGCTTCAATACAAACAGACACAGATCCAGACTCCTGGCTTTCCACTTGTGGGCATTCTTAGAGAAGGGTCTTTTTACAGAAAATATCCAGACCACCCCGCCACTGAGACATTTTATGTTCTAGGATCTAGTTTCCTTGTACATCTGTAGGCAGCTCATGCTTTTATCTTCTCAGCTAAATTAGTTCCTGCATGTTAAAAAAGGGGAAGTGGTGAACTGCCCCCACGGAAGGCTTTATTTGGTTTTTAAAAGCGGGTTTGTTACGATCCTGCTGTGGTTATTATAGGAGACAATTTTAGCACTTTGAGCTGTGTGTTTTCCAGAGGAAGTGTTTAAAAAAGAATTTTGCAAAATGTTGAAGGTTAACATTTCAGTCCCTGCTAGTTGTTAAAGGTCAGGATATGTTTTGTGATTAAGTTTGAGAGAATTATTGGGTAGTGTGAGCGACAGGAATCAGTATGGATATATAATACAGGGCATGCATTTCTACACTTTTTTTGTCCCTACAACTTTTCAATATGCACTGAAAATTCTTTGCATTTTATTTCTTCTTCAACCGAATACTTTGTTGAAAACAACTCAAAGGGCTTTCCCAAGTGTTAGGGGGCGGCAATTTTGCATACAAACAATAGCTCAGTGTTACCATGCTGAAAGAAGGGTTTCATCTTTCTTAAATTATGGATCTATGTGTTGCTTGTTTATTATACACGATTGGGATTATCTATTTGTTGGTGCTATGACATAGTAACTTGAAATTCCATATTATAAAAAATCTGCTTGGGTAAATTGGTGTTTTGCCAAGGAAAAAGATACTAGTCTAACACAAAATTAGTTTTATAGTTTTTCATTGTGTTCTTAAAATCATTGCTTTGAAATGTAAACTGACATTTTGTTTCTTCCCAAGGGGACAGTTGCTTTGATTTCATGTAGAGAAATTATATGTAAAAGCCTATCACTGCTTCAGGCCCTGGAACAGGGCAGGTGCTGGGCCAATGCCGTGGACATATTACAGGCAAACAACTCGCAGTGTGAAGGAAATAATAATCACCCACAAGAAAGTAGTAAATATATATATATATATATATATGGCCTAAAAAGTCTTTCCAAGAGAATAAAAGAAGAAATTGAAGAGACCCTAAAAGTGTCAATGACTGACAACCCTTTCTCAAAGGTCGTCCGAAGAGAACCAAAGGGCACATTACCAGATATATCCTCTCCACTTCAAAAATATTATTAATTGGGAAGACTAGTGTTTGCCAATGGCCCTTTTTTTTATCCTCACCCGATGATTTTTTTTATTGTTTTTAGAGAGAAAGGAAGGGCGAGAGTTTTAGAGAGAGAGGAAGGAAGGGAGAAAGAAGAGAGAGAAACATGGATTTGAAAGGGAAACATTCACTGGTTGCCTTTTGTATGTGCCCCATTGGTAGCCTCTCATAGTCCCTGCAGTTTGGGGAATGAACCCACAACCTAGGCCTGTGCCCTGACTGGGAACTGAGCCCATGCATGACCTTTTGGTTTGTGGGATGATACCCAGGCAACTAAGCCACACTGGCCAGGGTACCAAGAGTCCTTTTTTAATCTGTTAAAAAGAAATCCTCTTACTAGTAATTATATTATACTTAATAAGCTCTTGCTGTGGGTCAGTGTGCTCACTGACTTAGATAGTTATCTTAACCCTAACAACAACTGGATGAAGTAGAAAATATTACCTCCATTTCACAGATGAGGAAATTCAAACATAGGGCACTTAAATAATTTTCTTGTCTTTGCAGTAATAAGTGGGGAAGCCAGGATTTGAACCTGCAGGTACTTTCTAACCTAAACACTGTGATACATGTTACAATACTTAAAAAATTAAGATAATACCTTCTGGTGGAGAACACATGGTTAGCAGCTGTTGTCCACTTTGAGATACTGGTACTGAACCTCCATTCCAAGCTCTGCAGAGCTCACCGTTCTTATCGATTGTGTACAGTTTCATTTACTGTGCTGGTTTCTACAGTAGCTTAATTTTTTAAATCACTTTGTTCTCTGCTACCTTCCTACCCCCTCTTCCCTCTCCCCCAGAGAACTGTGTAAATTAAAGAGCAGAATTTTACCTGCTTATAATTAATTGAAAAATTTTCCCAAGTGTAGAATTTAACAACTCAAACAAGTGGCATTTTCAAGGAGAAGTATTTATTACAAGTGTTTTTTTTTTGTCTTGTTTTTAATGGAATGGAGAATGCAGACTAGGTTTTCATCCCTGCAGAGGATAGGACCAGAGCAAACAGGTTATGAGTATATAATAATGTTTATACCAGGAAGCTGGAGAAATAGTACTGTCAGGTTGCCTCTATTCAACTGACTAATTAATAATTGTGGGCTTGTGTGTTGCAAATCTCCTTTAAAGGCAAGGTTTTCCTAGCTGCTGTTCTTGTTACTTAGTATCATTTTTACTTTTGTTGTATCCCCAGCCACAGGCCGCATTCTGACAACTCAGCAGATTCTCACCACAATTGGCTCTTCCCTGGTTCCTCCTTCACTATCTCTAATCTCTCAGTGCATAACTCAAGGTTCAGCATCCCTCTTTCCAGGTGTGACATTTTAATCCACTACCCCTATTTCCTGTGTAATTCCACTATCTCCAATTCTATCAGAGATTTTGATGGTTGCCAGATGGGAGGGGCTTGTGGAGGAATGGGTGAAGAGGTGAGGGGATTAAGAAGTATAAATTGGTAGTTTCAGAATAGCCACGGGGATGTAAGGTACAGTATAAGAATGGAGTAGCCAGAGAACTGACATATGCATGACCCATGGACATGAGCAATGGTGTGGGGACTGCCTGAAGGGGGGATGCTGGATGGAGGAATGGGGCAAAGGAGCAAAAATTGGGACAACTGTAATAGCATAATCAATAAAATATAATTCAAAATTACAATTTTTCATTATCACAGTTTTTACATTAAGTTTTATTTCTGTTTGTTTCATACAACAGTCTGCATTGCTTTTTTGCCTAACTACATGAAAAACTTCTCGGAACTAGTGTTTCTTTCTTTAATGCCAACAAAGGACAATTTTGAGTGCCAATAGTTACTGCTTTGAATTATAATAAAAACCAAAAATATATCAGTACAGCACACCTCCACCTTTCTGCCCCTATCCCAAGCCCCCATTTCTCCGTATCTCTTAATAGTTTTCTCGTAGTCATCTATAGGCCTCTCTCTACTTATAAAGGCTTGTTGGATTACATGTGATATGTTTGTTTTATTCTTCTACATTCAGTCTGTCATCTCCTTTTTTAATATTTCCCAAATTTGGCCTTTCTTTTTCCTTTTAAGTATCCCCTTATTGGTCAGACCATTATGACAACATACCTGAACTATGAATGTAGCCTTATGGCTAATATCAGAAATTAACTCATCTTTCCCCGTACCCAACCCACACAGCTTTCTAAACATCCTTACCATTGTGTTTCCCCCAGTTATAGAAACCATAATGTCACCTTGACCTATCAGTTTCAAGTTCTTCAGCCACATACACATTTCCAGGACCACCAGACCTACATAGACTTATTCCTTACTGCTCCATAAATATACAGCCTACTTTGCCCAGATTGACCCCATTTTTCCAAACACACTACACTTATTCCTGTCTCTCTTTGTTTCTGGGATTGACAATATCTTGGCTACCTACAATGCTTTGCTTACACTCTGATGTGATCTCTCTGCATTCTTCATTGAACATTGTCCAGCATCTAGACTCTATACATTCAATCCTGTTAGAAAAAACTATCTTTCCAAAATGCCCATGGCAAAAATATTTTTCTGTAATTAAACTTTAACTGTAAATTATTGTGTTTTTTGCTCTACTCTACATTTAGATTGTAATGTCTTTCATGTTTTGATTAGAGGTAATTTTATTATGTTTAGATATTAAGTGATCAAGAATTCTGGTTCAAAATTCTATCATGGTCCTCATTATCAATAAAAAAGCCTTTTGCATTTGGAGAACAGGAAAAAGTGCTCAGCTTCCAGAAATTTGGATTTATCCTTGCTAAGTGACAAAAAGATTCTGGGAAGAATGGAAACCTTAAATCTTTAAGTTTTCTTTCAATTTTTTCCTGCTCCAAAATAAAATAGTACTGTTAGCAGTAAGTTACAGATTTCTGTGTTCATATCAGAATATACTTTGTAAGATCAGATTCATGCAGTTTTTAAAAAGAGCTTTGGCAAGTCATGTGCTAAGTTCACTCTCAGTTCAAAAGTGGGAATGGCCTTTCTTATTTTCTTAGAGCACAGCTTTAGGCAACTGAAATATATCAAAGTGGCTAAAAAGGACAGAACCTAACTTTAGCTGCCTGCTGATCATCTGTGAGGTATATTCTTACCATTGAGGTCTGTTGGTCTCATGGCTTTATTTCCTGGTCCCTAGTCTGCCTGGTTGATGGGCTTAGAGTGTGACTTTGCTCATTTCCTTTTTGTACCTCACAAAGTTCCGGTTTGTTTGGTTTAGGTAAGACCTCTGCACTACCTAGCTAAGCCTGGCTTCCTGTGTCATTGTGTCACCACGGTCCTGGCTCAGGTGAGGAAAACCAACCAGGGTTCTGAAAGTCTACTGAGTTTTTAATGACTTTGGTAAATTTCTCATTCATATGCTGGCAACAGCCAGGTCAGTGCAGAAGGTAGCAGGAGTGACTTAAATACTTAGGTTTCAGCACAGTAAAAATACCTAGTTTCCTGCTGGGTGAAACTGCATGGGGTAGGAGAGGGAGTGCATATTCTAGGGCAGAGTACTATTTTCTATTGTGTGTATGTGTTTGGGTTTATTAATGCTCCTCACTACTTTATGCTAGTGAATATTAAAGAGTTTGATGTTCCTTCATGTTGGCATTTTAGGGAATCACTCCCACTTGTTCTAAGAAGTAGAAGAATTTTGGATCTGGTGTGAGCCAGAGTCTGGATTTGCAAAGGATAGCAGTGAGCCCACAGTCAATACTAGGAACAGATGGGGCTTTCACAGTAAATAAAAAATAGCCTTTTTAGAGAAGAACGGAGGACCTACCTCCTGTGCACACTGAATGCAGATGTTTCTTTCCCAACCAAGCACGGACTCCGCAGGAGAGGTTTATTTTGAAAGTGTTGCCCCTTGTGGAGAATCATTCTATGAGAAGGACATTTTCAGGTGTCTTTCTTACAATTCTCTAAATCTCTATCCACATCTCTAAATGGGGATCCAATCTCTAAAAGATGTGGCTCGAAATTCAAGGGACATATGTCAGGCCTCTAGATATGATGGGACAGGCTTATACAACTGAAAGGTGAATAGTCCACCTTTTGAAAACTGCATACCACACGAGGGCAAGCAAAAACCACTTGTGAATAACCCATGTCTGTGAACGCTTCTGAGGTTTGTGGTAGATTTTGGAATGACAGCTTAAGAGAGTGTCTATAAATTTACACTTAAATTAGTACAGCCACTGTAGAAAGCAGCATGAAGTTTTCTCAAAAAAATTAAAAATAGAACTACCATAGTATGGAGCAATTCCTCTTCTGGGTATATATCTGAGGAAGATTACTATCTTAAAGAGGTATCTGCATGCCCATGTTAATTGCGGCATTCCTCACAAGAGCCTACACATGGAAACAACTTAAAGTGTCCATTGACAGATGAATGGATAACAGAAAAATATATATTATTCAGCCATAAAATGTAGAATATCCTGTATTTGTAACAACATGGATGGACCCTGAGGACATTTCCTAAGTGAAATAAGGCAGGCAAAGAAAAACAAATACTGACTGCATGATCTCACTTATATGTGGAGTAAAAAACAAAAAGAACTCATAGAAACAGAGAATAGAATGGTGGTTGCCAGGAGCTGAGAGGGGAAGAAAATGGGGAGATATTGGTGAAAGGGCACAAACTCTCAGCTGGAAGGTGAGTGAGTTCTGGGAATCTAAGGTTCAGCATGGTGATTATAGTCAACAATTCCACGCTGTATATTTCGAAGTTGCTATGGAAGTCATGATCTCACCACCACCACAACCACAAAATGGTAATGATGTGAGGTAAAGGATGTATTAACTAACCTTAGTGGGGTAAAACATTTCATAATACCTATGTCTCTCAAAGCACATTGTACACCTTAAATTTATACAATATAATTTGTCAATTATATCTCAATAAAGCTGGGAACAGAGAGCTGAAGTGAATCTCGGTGCCTCGATTAA
The DNA here is from genome assembly GCA_007922815.1 of Macrotus californicus. Lineage (NCBI taxonomy): Eukaryota > Metazoa > Chordata > Mammalia > Chiroptera > Phyllostomidae > Macrotus > Macrotus californicus. Next base: position 2,697 of record VMDR010012843.1, on the reverse strand, counting down.
GGTCACCATCAGATAATGCTGCTTGTTATTTGGGCTTTGTCACCACACACACACACCGACCACTAATATGTGATGTATATGTACATACTCACAATTATTATATAGCATTTCATTATATTATCAGAAATGAACGACGAAGCCACACTTCCGAGATGATACTCCATTTTTACAAATTGAGAATGAAAGGAACATGTTCAGAAATGAAGCTGTTGATATATATTTTTAGAATTTTTGAAGGCTGACTTGGTGTTTTTAAATGCTAAATAGAATGCAGATTTTAAGGCTGCCTGACATGCCCTTTCCAAAGAATTATCTGGGAATTCTACTTCTCAGAGTGGTAGGTAAAACTAAAGTAAGATGAAAGTTCTTCCATACATTTTGCGATATGTGCATGGTGCGTACCAAGGATTCCTACATTTTCCACCCAAGGAATGAGCCTACTCTAATCCATTTGTTTTTCCATGTTTTAAATTAACTTACAGTTCTAAATCCTGATATAAATATATAGACTAAGGAAATAAAGTATATAATTTCAAAGAGTTTAACTGTAAAATGAGGTGAGCTACACGTTTTTGAAAAATGTGTTTTTTAAAGAGTATGAATTTAATCTTCTAATAAAACTTGGAAGTCATTATTTAGGTTGGCTTCCAGTTCCAGTTCAGTATTTCACAATAAAAAAGTTAATGAAAAGCAAAATGGGAATTGGTAGTTGAAACAATTTTTTTACATGGTATTTAACATTTAGGGAATATTCAATAAGTAATAACCTTACATTTTCAAAAATATCCCCTCTTCCAAATTGGGCCCTTCAGAAATTGTGGTGGCTCATGAATTTCTCCAAATTTTAAAAAATGACTTAAGAAAAATTATTACATGGAAATATATCAGTATAGTGCCAGGAATATTTAATTCAGTTCTATAATTAATGAACTATTTATAACCAGCATTTTGAAAGGGAAATTGTCTTATAGGACTACATTAGTGTTTGAAGGTCTGAACTCTGGAACAAACTTCTTAGGTTCAAATCCTATTTCTACCATTTACCAGATGTGTGACCTTGGACAAGTTGCAGACATTTCTGTGCCTCAGTTTACTCATCTTAAAAATGTAGATAAAAAGAGGAATTATCTTAAGTGGTTGTTAGGAAGACAAAATGAGGTTATATAAAGAGCTTCGACCATATCCCCGGCCCCTGCAGAGCTTTACCTAAGGATTATCTGTCATTTTTATCAAAGCACAAAGGTTGCACACTAATTTCCTGCAAGCTGTTTACAATTTTTTTCAAAATTTAAGTACCAGAAGCACGATACAAATTTTTAGCTTTCCTTGACGATTAAAAAACAAGCAAACAAAAAATAAAAACAAACCTGGCCATAAGGTAGCAGGGTTAGTGGCTATAACCCTTCCTGCTCCTGTGCCAGCTTCTCTCATTCTGCTCAAGTTCACCATCTTTGCAGCCCTGGATAGAGCCAGAGTGCCTTCAAGGTCAAGAATCTCTACAGAGCAGGACTTGTGCTGATGGAGACATCCAGGACTGGGTATTCCTGCTCTCCCCTCCTCTTTTGAAATTAAGCACTTAAAAAATATATGTGAAAATGCCAAAGTTTAAAGAAAAGTCAGCAAAGGCTAATTAAAAAATAACTTAAGAAAAATTATTACATGGAAATATTTAGTCAAATTATTTCCATAGGATCTGTAATAGAATGTCTTGAGAATGTCCTTTTCTTTCTTTCTTTTTTCCTTTATTTGATGCTCTTGTACTCCATTGAGTTTCAACTGTCCTCGCCCTTGGCCCCATCCTGTGATCATTCACTCATTCATTTGTACTGCCTACAGTTTTCAGAGAGAACAATCAAGATTTAGCACTTAAATTTGCAAGTGAGTTAACTAACACATGATAGCTCCCAAGTCACATCCATCCTCACCCATCGATCCATTTTTAATGCTCTCTTTTCTTCTTCTCCTTTGCTGTGCTTAGTTAAACTGATCCTTTTTCATTTTTCTTTTCAGTAAATAAGAGCCTTTAGCTATCTAGTCTCACAGAAAAAGAACAACCATGAAAATAAATGCTGTCAGGGAAAACATCAGTGTTGAAATATTTCATTTTCACACCATTACAAATGTTGTTTTAGCCCTTGGTACTCTGAACATCCAGATCTTATAATGATAAGCACATCACTCATAGATCGGATGTTATTTAATTTACCTGAACAAATAAGACAGTTTTCAGGTACCTCTTTTGTCATCTGACATAATGAAAGGAATAGTTCAAATATTTGTGGCTACATATGCATTAACACCTTGATGTTAAGGTGATAAAATTTTCATATTTGTCTAAACTTATACTGTGTTTTTATTATATAAATTATAAGATCTTAACAGAGACAGCATTTTCCTTTAAATCAGTGACAAAATGTCACTCAGACTTATAGGCTGACTCATTTTAAAACATACGTTAGAAATGTGTTACAGTGCTGGGCATTAAATTACAGATTTAGATGATACCCTTCATGGTTTATGTGAATTGTTAAGAAACACATATGATAATAAAATGTTGTGCATTTCAGTATATTCTGCTTCAGGTTGTCAGCTGATCATTTAAAGGTAAAGTTGTTTTTTTCTTTAAATGTGATATTCAGATTAATTTTGAAGCTGATATTTTTGTACCACATGGAATATTTTACTGCTTCAGCTTAC
>VMDR010012842.1:0-25894 GCA_007922815.1 Macrotus californicus | reverse complement strand
CAGGGATTAACACAGTGATGGAATTTCTTATTGTGTGGCAATGATTAAAGTGTTAAGTTGATTATGGTCACCTTTAAATGCAGCAAGACATGGCATGAAAATACTTACAAAAATTAAGATCTAGTTAACTTAGTTTTCCAAAACCATTACCCTATGATTCTGGAAGGATATGTAAATTCAGGCTTTATCCTTGAGAGTCAATCTGTTTGTTCAATCTGTTCACATTTTGTAGTCTTTGCATATAATTTATATCTTAGGATTCACCTCTGGGAAACTCTTCTGCTTGCCTTTATAGTTGTCTCCAGATCTGAACTTGGGGTGAGAGATGCTAAAGAAGGGGGTAAATCTGATGACTATTACAAAACCCTTTGAACTCGTCAAAGATTGTCTTCTAGGAGAGCACCTTCACTTACATTGAGACCTTTCAAAGAAACCTGCCAGGTGCTACTTGAGCTTGTTCTTTCCCCTTGACATGGAGCACTGGCAGAAGGCTGGTAGGTTCTCTGACACAGCCCCTGACCCCCCCGAAAAGAGGGAGAGTGGAAAGTGTCATTTCTCCTGTGGGAGCAAAGGCTGGGATTCAGTGTCAGAAATACAGGGCCCAGTATGTGCAAAAAAAAAAAGCTGACTTGATCTTGAACCTGCAGCACACTTATTAAAAAAAACAAATAAATAACTGAACTCTGAGGCTTAGTAAGCCCATCTGTGGTACGGAAGAACAAAAATGCCCACGTAAAAGCACAGTGGTGGAAGACGGCATGAGATAAAGCCCTGGACAATGTTTTGTAACTGTAATATGCGGTGTTAACTTTTTCCTTTTAGTTGTTCCATTTGAAACTGAGGAAAATGGGACACGCTAAGGTTCTATAACCCAAAGGAAGTGGCATAATAAGGACTGGGACTTTGGTCTTACTACATGGCTCCAGGGAAGGCTTGATGCAAGTGTGTCATTTTTTTTCCCAACTACAAAGTGAGAAATGGGCCCAGGTTGAATGTTATCTCTGGGGCGAATTGTGCAGAACCGTGCTTTGTAGTAAGCGGATTGTGTGAATGGTGTGAGAATACCTGGTCAGGGATTTGTTGGGCATGGGTTGAGAATTATGACTGCAGATTGGTCCTGCTGTCAACAACACTCTCAAGTGGACATCTGTCGCACATCGACTGTGGAGGAGTGTGCCTTGGAGTGAGTCGCTTTATAATAGTCTTGTTTGGAGGGAGAGAATAAAGGACCCTGTGTGTTTCCGAGTCCTGTCATAGCTGGACCAGACATTATTTGTTGCGGATGAGCCATGGCTAGTGGCCATGGTTAGTTGTCAATCTCAAACTTTGCTTGGCTCTACCAAAGCCTTTAGGGACACAGTCTGTCCCTATAACTGTTGGGGAGTCATTTCTGTATTTTCTCTTTATTGGTCTGACACCACTTGTATAAGGCAAACGTTACCCATCCAACTCTGGATCTGCTTTGAGGCCCCAGGCTTGTGCTCGCTTTTTGCATTTAATGTATATTCCTTTTTCTCATTCCTTCTTGAATCATCAGTCATTCATAAATACTTAAATATCTAGAATGGCCTATGACATTTATCTTTATATCTTTTTTTTAAAAGATTTTATTTATTTATTTTTAGAGATTGGGGAAGGGAAGAAAGAGAGGCAGAGAAACATCAGTGCGTGGTTGCCTCTCGGGCGCACCCCCAATGGGGACCTGGCCCACAACCCAGGCATGTGCCCTGACTAAGGAATTGAACTGATGAACCTTTGGTTCGCAGGCCCACACTCGATCCACTGAGCCACACCAGCCAAGGCTGTCTTTATATCTTATAGTCACCCAAGCTAATGAGTTGTCATTGAACGCTAATCATATCTTATGGTGGGGAGGGGGCAGAAAAGAAGGAAAGGATATTAAAATACTTCTATGTGTGAAGTTATACTTTAAACTGAAATGTCACTCTGAGGGTATTTACCAACACGGATGTGTCTCTGAAACAGCAGCTCCTTGTTTGCTGGTGGCTTGTAATACCTTAAATTCTATGTCCTCATAGGAATATCCTTTCAAGAGACACCAGAATAATGAAGAAAGGGAATCCAGTGGAAATTAAAAATAAACAGACTAAAAAGACAAACAAAAATAAAACCCTAGGCACATTCCCTCATTAACTGAACGAAGTTCATTAGAATTTTATTGGAACCAGGTAGAGGTATCACTATTTTTTAATTCTAAGTGAGTGATTCTAATATCCATCTAGAGTTAAGAATCCCTGTAATAGTATAATATTAAGTAGAAACTATTCATTAATCTAGACATTAATGCAAGTTTACTTAGGAAATACCCTATGCCCAGGGACTAGCTAATAAAAAACAGACAAACAAACAAACCCACAAAAACTTTGTAAGAACTCAGGCTCACAGTGCGGAGTGAGAGCAAGTACATGAAGGGGCTCCTGAAACTTATAAGGCTGTTTTCCCTGCTAAGTTTCATGAAGCGAGAAATGTTACAACATGGAGCTGTTTGGTCCACGAGATCTCCTCACCCCTCTGCAGCAGTTCCTTTGCTTTGAATCGGAATCCCACGTCGTCCCATTGCACCTCGGGCAGAAGACACACTTAGAAACCGTTACAACTGAAGGTCTACATAGGCAGTGATTTTCTTCACACCAAATGCTTTAAAAAGAATCTGACAGACACTGAGACATATTAATAAAGGGCTGTTAAACAGATGCACTTAATTTTTGTGGTTTGAATCTTTCTGTATAATTCTTCTCTGTTTAGATATATCTGCCTCTGAGACAGATGTGCCTCTCAATAATATTGGACTTTATTTTTTGTTTGTTTTTCCTTTTTGTTGTTGTTGTTCAAGTACAATTGTCTCCATTTTTCCCGCCACCACTTTCCCCTGCCCCACCGACCCCCACCTCCCACCCTCAATCCTACCCCGCTTTGGCTCTGTCCATGGGCCCTTTACCGAAATTATTCTTTTGTTTGAGAATTCAAATGCAATGATAGCAGGGGTGTTTGTTTGTTTTGGGTTTTTGGGTTTTTTTTTTTTCTGGTCAATGTAAAATTGTCTTGTTCTCTCTTCTTTCCAAGTGATGAAAAGTTTCCAAGTGATCATGTTTCATGATCAAGAAACATGGTCTGCTGTCTGCTCTATTATAAGGAACTTAGAGTTAAATAGAATTGCCCGCTAAAGGTGAGGACTGTGCTAAATGTATAGATAAAAAAAATGCTTAAGATGAGGTTATTTGCATTTCTAAAAGGAGTAGATGCCCTGGCCTGGCACCTCAGTTGGCTGAGTGTTGTCCCATCCGCCGAAAGATTGTGGGTTCTATTCCTGGTCAGGGCGCTTATAAGAGGCACCTGATGGATGTTTCTCTCTTACACAAGTGTTCCTTTCTCTCTCTCTCTCTCTTTATCTGTCTGTCTATCATCTGTCATCTCCCACCCTTCTTCTCTCTCTGAAATCAATGAACATATCCTCAGGGGAAGATTAAAAAGAAAAAAAAGTTGAAGCCAGGAGGCTCTAAGTTCTTCAGCAACATTGAAATTTTATTAATCTAAAATTCTAGAGCTACAGAGATCAAGAGTAAACCTTGTCCGTGAAGGCAATGTTCTGTTGTCCTCTTAGCTGCTCTCTAGGTCTGCGGCTTGAGGAAGAACATTCTCAATAAGCAGCAGTTGTTGCACCCTATAGTGCCGGAATGGCAATAAACAGTATTGTTTACGTGGTTCTTTTGTGGATAGTTTGAAATGTTTATAAATCATTTAGTGAATACAAAGTTATTTGGTTAAACACTCAGAAATGGCCAGTATTTTGGAAAGTATCTATGTATTTTAAATTATTCTAAATAAAAATACTTAGAAATAATAAAATTATGCAGGGAGCAAGCCTCAAACTCCAGAATATGTAAGAATCACCTTGTCTGATTAGTCAGGTTTATAAACTATATATTTTTTATATAGAGGTCATGCTTTTAAAAAAGCCTCCAAACCCACCTTCAGGCCTATGACAAGTGCATGGGATTCAGCAGTGTTTTTAATTTTTATTTTTTAATTCTCATCTGAGGGCATTCTTTCATTGCTTTTAGAGAGAGAGGAAGGGAGAGGAGAAACATTGATTGGTTGCCTCCTGTTCATCCCCAGACTGGGGATGAAATCTGCAAACTTCCGGTGTGTGGGATGATGCTCCAGCCAACTGAGCCACATCAGTCAGGGCTATTTTTATATCTTTGAATTTAAGAAAAAAAATTTAATTTAAGAATATATCCAGGTGTTTTTTGTAGACTATTGACTTTCTTGGATATCAGAAAGTCTTCCTTGCTGTGAGAAATTGGCAAACACAGTGCAGAAAGACAGATGCTACTGTGTGATTGAGGTGAATGAGCAAGACCTTCATATTTCAGATGTCACTGTAGTGACAAATGCTTCTGTCATTGTTGCCATCTTCAGCCACTGTGGACTATACTCGGCCGCATCTCCCAAAGTTTCTTTTCACTTGGATTAGGTCATACCAGGTATTCTGAATTAGAAAGTTCTTTGAAAAATTTCCTCAAGTTTTTACAGAAATTAAAATGAAAGTAACAATATTACTCACATTCCACTTACCATCCTGGCAACAATTTGAAAAGTTGTTCTCAGCCTGGAAAGAGTGGAGAGACCTTCACTGAGTAGCCTGCGAGTGAAAGTTGTGTCAGTGTGTCGAAAATGCCCATCAGCCATCAAAGTGTAACACACACATGTGCACACACACACACTCTCTGCCTCGGGAATTAGACTTCACAAATGCATTCTAGACCTACACCTGAATGAATCTGAAAATTCAGTACAAATATGTTTACTGCACTATTGTTTGCAATAGCAAATAATAACCTAAGAACACTAAATTAATTAATGGAGAAAACGGTAAATAAATTATGAGATATCCATTCACGATATGCAACCATGAAAAAAAAATTGTGCTGATTTGAAATGAGGTTCCAGATGTATTGATAAATGAATTTTCTCTCTTTTTAAAGATTTTATTTCTTTTTAGAGAGAGGGGAAGGGAGGGAGAAAGAGGAGGGAAACATCAATGTGTGGCTGCCTCTTGTGTGCCCCCTGCTGGGGACCCAGCCTGCAACCTGGGCATGTGCCCTAGACTGGGAATCGAACCAGCAACCCTTTGATTCGCAGGCTGGCACTCCCACTGAGCCATACCAGCCAGGGCGGAAAACGAATTTTCAAAGAGTATGAATAATATAATTCCATTCGTGTTTCTGTGTGTGAATGTTATATATATGTATATATACACACATATTTATAGAAACTAAGCAGAGATATGCTTGTGTGTACAAACATTTCTGGAAGGACTTGAAGAAACCATTTTCATATGTGTGTGCAAACATTGTTTCATAAAGGTCATTCTGTATTTCTTAACATTTATTTTTCATTTTTTCTCATAATGGAGAAAGAATTAGGATTGAACATAACATACTAGTTAAGACATACTTGCTTACAGTAAAAAAAAAAAAGAATTTTATGTAAGCTATTAATGAGAGAAAAATAGTCCTAAAACAACTAAAAGAAGAGGGAATGGATTCAGGAAGCTAGCCGTTGCGGTTTTGGATTGCTAGAGACTGATACTTTGCCGGCGCTCGGTAACAATTTAAATCTTGTCACATGGATCAGGCAACAACTAAGGGGCCAAGTTATTTCTTCCTCTTTTGACTGAGCCACTTCAATGACGCCTGACATGAATCAGGTCTGCTCACGATGTGGCTAAAGATTATTTGCTTGTTCATTCAATAAGTATTGAAAATCCACTAACTGCTCTGTGCTCTGCCCCTAAGTCACACGCTGCCTAATGATGAGGCAAGTGGCTTACTCTCTCAGTGTAGAGATTAATTATTTTAAAAAAAAGAACAATAGGTTTAGCATATACTGTGTATTAAATAATCTGTAGCTATTTTCACTGTTGGCTTTTCCAAATGGCTTCCCTTGTTGAAGACACCTGGGTTTGGGGTTGGGGGTCGAGTGCTAGAAAACATGTTTTCTTGACTCAGTTTTGAGATAAACTTCCAACTGCTTTATATAAATGGATCCACAATCGTATTATAAGCTGCCAGTCTTTTCATGAATCTAGAGGTTCTTGCACTAAATTTTCCCAGTTAATGAGTATTTTTGACCTAATAGTCTGATTTTCTGAGTCTTAAATCTGATTTTGAGTTTATACTATGATCTTTTAGAACTGAATGCAGAGTCAGTTTTCAAGTCAAATATTTTTATGGTTGTAGCTGCTTTTTTTTTTTAATCAAATGCATTCCAAATGGAAAAGTTGGCATTGGAATATCTTAGTGCTAGATTTGAAGTCTAGCTGTTGAAGATGAAATTCTCTCTGAGCACCCAGTTTTATCAATGGAGGTAAAGATGTCCTCTTCACTGTGTGGTCATGGAACAATGGCCTAGAATGGTGCAAGGTACATAAAGCATCTGCAAAGTGCCTCATAAAATAAACATTTAAAAAGTGATGGCTAGTGTAATGGTGATAATGATAATTTCTGAAATGGATATATTTTGATTCATAAAAAACACAATTTTCTATGATTTTAATGTGTTTGTATTTTTGTTTATAACCAAGTGAAAAACTAATACACTGTCATCGGCATGCCAGAGTTAGATCTGCATTATGTTAAAGGAATATACGCTACCGACAATGGACATATTCTAAATCCTTTTCAGCGGAGCACTGACCCACCTGGCACTTTCTTTAACTCTGTAAATTTAACTGTGGAAATCTGGCTTAAATTATTCATACTCATTTCTTTTAATAACCCATAATACTTCCTTTCAAAGACATTAGATATATGGAATGATGTAATCACGGTATTTAAAATAACTTTTTGGTATAATGCTGTTTTTGAAAAACGACATGCCCTTAATCACCCTCCCCCAACTCTGACTTCTATCTTGTGGATGCAGAAAGAATAAAAAATAGCTAAGATACATTTTTGGTCAAAATAGCATGTCTATTTTAGAATGTACACAAGAGCTGCTTAAATGAAAGCTACTTGTGTAACTATAACCAAATATTCCTTATCTCCTTAAGGATTATTGAAATGTATACAGGGTATACATATAAGAGAAGATGTAGATTGTTTTCCCAACAGTGATGTTATATAAAATTATTGCTGGAATAGCTCTAATTTAATGATGAAGCCTGGGCAATTCCAAGTGTTTTAAATGGCACTGAGAAAAAAGTATCATCTAGGAAAATCTCCACTGTGTAGAGCAACACCTGAATATATGGAGGGTGAGTTCTGCTCTTTTGCTTGAATTCTGGAATGTTTTAATTGTAGAGCTTTAATTCTAACCATTTTTTGGGCATCATTACCTGTTTACGTAAATGGGCTAGGCTGTGTCAGGACGCATGAACCACTTACCATGCTGTCAAGGCGGACTCAACTGCTGGAGTTAGAACTGGATCGATTAAGAGACTTGTATGAAATGGTTCTCACTTTTAATATTAACAATGTCCCTTGCCTTCCAAAATCTCATGTAGAATCCCCTCTGATTCTAGAATTGGTATCAGCTTCCCCTAGTTTAGTAGTATGCATGCAGTGCGGAAAATCCAGAGAGAACATGTGGAGTTGTAAGCAGGCAGTCTGTCAATTAGCAAATACATGTTCACCTTGTACCTGTGTGCACAAGGCAGGATGAAGATGGGAATTCCACAAAGCATTTAATTAGCTATTTAAAGAGTTCCAGATGTGGCCAAGCTCCAGAAGAGGACAGGGTGCTGTGGAAGCATGGACCAGGGGTCGGCAAGAGCCCAGGGGTCATGTGGAACTTCCCTGAGGAAGTATTGGAGAAACTGAGGCCAGTGGGATGGACAGCAGTTGGAAGGGCATTCTTGGAAATCCAGGAAGGGAGAACAGCACAAGGGGTCACTGAAACCAGAGGTTAACATTTTTGCAGGAGAAAAGAGCTGTGCTGAGACTTCCCCCAACCTATTCATACAAGGTAGGACGATCCAGGGCTCTAAGAACAAACAAACAAAAAAGAACCCATTGATTAGTGACACCAGTGTTAATTCACAATTAGTAAGAGATGCCCACCGATTCAAAAGTATTTAGCAAGCTATTTGCCTGCTGGGCTGTTCTGAATGCCGAAGAGGAAAGACTGCGGTTATCTGATTTGTTGCTCAGAGCTTGGGTAGTTTGAGCACTCTCTTACAGCTCACACAATGAGACTAAATGGGAAATGTAACCAACAGGTGATCCATTAAGGACTCCAGTGCAGCTAAGTCTTCCTTTGGGATGTATACTTTTACAGCCAATAAACCTGGCCTTCCTAGCTCCTAGTCAGTTTACTTGCCAATAATAAAGCCTTGTAATGTGACAGAGCGACACTCAGCAGAGCCACTCCTCTTGGGTTTCCACCCTGTATACCCACTCTGGAAAGCCTCTGAAATAGGCATGGGAATCAGTGTTCCCCTAGATGCCCTTAGAATGGAGATGATGCGACGGCAATGTTTTCCTTAGCTTGAGGCAGGTTCTCGCAGATAATGTTACTTCTAAAGATAGTTCAATCAGAATGTGAATTGAAAGAGTCACTGAATGCTGTAAAATTTGTATTAAAAACATTAATCATCTGCCATAATATATGTATATCATGGGGAAGTATAATTATGATGGAAGCCCTAACCGATTGACTGCTCACAGGTCATAAAAATTATGTCTGGGAGGGAGAGTAACATTTGTCAGCAAAATATAATGTCATACTGTAGGCTGAGACAGCTGAAATCCAAGAACAAGGGTAATAATCGGTATTGCAAGGGAATTCATCATCAATATTTTAAGTGTATTGCGATTTTTAGGAAAGCATCCCCAAATATAATAAATGCTTGAATGTGCTGTATCTCGTGAACGGGTTTTCAACCTCTGGTCCATTCATAGAACAGCTCGACGTACAGGCTGCCTTTCAAAGGACTACATGCCCTTCAAGGAGCAAAGTGTTTATTATCTATTTGCATGGGTTGCTTCTAATGATTATGAAGTCAATTTTCAAATGATTTTATTTTTAGTATTACGGGATGCTAACCCTGGAAGAGTCTTAGAAGCTCTTCCCTCTGGCTGTCTAATTTCACAGAGCAAAGTCTTTGGCCTGGTTCCCTCACCTGCGGTCTCACTCCCTTCTCGCTCATTTTCACTCTCTCGGCTGAGCAAGGGCTCTTTTAAAGCCCTGTTGTGCTGAAAGCCTTTCAGTCCGTTCTCATTCCCTGTGGCGGCGTTTGTGAAAGTGTTTTCCTTGAACAGCCAGCTCAGCCTATGGTAATTGTCATTATATTAAAGGGCGACTCCACCATCTTCTGCGTTTAAGGGCTGGGTTAAACAGAATCAGATGGTCATCTTTTTTTTTCAGGGTCTCTCGGTCCCTTTAGTAGGCAATGTTGGCCAGACTTGTTCAAGCACAGGAACTGTTTTACGTTTATTTTGGTTAAAGCATCTGATGAAACTTCTGTTGAGGAATAAGGTCCATAGTTCCAAGCATGAAATACTATTCCTTCAAAATTTGACCCCTGCCTTTTTGTTCAATGTCATGCCTCAATGTTCTACGTTCAGACCCCAGAGGACAGTTATAAGAAAATGAACTAAACTTTTCTGAAAGGTTGTTTTTCTGTGTCCTTTCTCTGGGATATTTCCCCTGCCTTGCTAGGTTATGCCCTACTCGGCCTCCACACATTCAGCTCCAGGGCCCCCACCGGGAAACCTCATCCTTTCCCTCTCCTGGGTTATCTGACACACATGGGGACCACAACATCCCGCCCTCCCCTCTCATGGTAGCCTGGTGGCTGTCAGACTGGGCAGTCACCCCCTCAGCTTGTAGTCTCGTCTACAAAATCTCCACCTCCTTGTGTTCAGGATTGTGCATTGCTTTTTTCCAGCGTGCTGCCCAGAATGTTGGTGGTACTTAAGATAATAGTCGTGGACCCAGTGGAGGGAGGAGCCTCTGAGTGGGCTTCCAAGTTGCAAGGCTGTGCTGCATGCTTCTCATGCCCGTGGAGCTCTGCACCGACCTGCAGGCACGTAGCCCACAGCTCACCATGCAGGGATCTGGCAAGATGGTGCTATGATTAATTAATTCATTCACTTATTTGACCCTATGACTAATTTAGTAATATCCTGAAGGAACTAATAAAAATCTGTGTCGAAGGAAAGAACAAGGAAAAAAGCAGTACAAAAGATAACGTTTTCGAGACTGTTTTTGCATTAGGCTAACAGAACTGGGTTCTTGGTATTTTTATTTTAAAGTAGGAAATGGTGTGCTGGCACACTGCAGCAGATATAGATGCACTTAAGAGAAACTTAAACTATATTCCAGCTAATATTTGGATAAAACTATGGAGTCCGTAGTGTCTCTGGCTTGCCTTTTCATGAGTTCAAAGAACATCGGAAATGATTTGACCGTGGATATTGGTTATCCAGCCTCTGCGGGCAGAGCTGCTGCTCACTGAAGCAAGCATGTCAGTTCACTGGAAGACAAATTAAAGTATGTTTTTTTGATGATATGGGGAGAAAGAGAGTAAAATGAGGAAACTGGAAATTGGATTTTTCCTCTAAAAAATGCATAGGTTTCTTTGTGTTATCTGCCTCTTTTTTTATGGCACATTAAAATTGTAAATACAAATGGAATTGGGAATCTTTCAAATATAATATTCTTAGTGTCTGATATATATAAAATTATATATATTTATATGTGCATATGTATATATATAATCAAGTATTTGTATGTGTCTAGTTTCTCAATAGATATGGTATATCAGACACTAATGTCAGTGAATGTATTTTAGGAGAAATGAATCATGTGGGCTCATGATTAATGCTTCTACAAAAATGCCTTCCCCAAGACATTCATGGAGGTAAATGTATTCGATGTCTCCCCTACTCCTTTGAGTTTTGTTCTCAGGTATCCCCAGAAACTATTAGGAAAAATGGGAGATCTTTCAGTAGTTACTTGTTAATTTGGTTTTTAAATAATATAATGTCCTGAAAAATGAAAATACTTTTGAAAGAATCAAATATAGGAAAAGCTTACAGAAATGTCAGGATATAGACCTTAGATTGGCGAGCCGGCCATGAGTATGAGGCCTACAGATGCAGTCCAACAGACCAGAAGTTACAGTGTTAGTGAGTCAGTTACACGGGATGGGGTTGGTCAGTGTCCAGTTCTCCAAATGAAAATGTGTGCAGCGTGGGAGAGTTTGAATTCTAGGTCATTTCCTCTCTAAGTTGTGGCCAGTTGTTTATTTCCAAAACCCACATTGTCCCTGGCCTTCTCAGTTTTCAGCTTGATAAAACAGAGTTGGGGGTGCATGAAAGGGTTTTAAAGGGGGGACAGGTTCATATTTCACCTGGATTACTTAACTTCTTCTTGTCTTACATCAGGGAGTGACTTAATGGCCACCCAAAGATCCTTTCACACCATATGGATCCCATTTCTATTATTCTAGCCCAAGGTAAAGTGAATGTTCATTGAAAATATGAGGGGGGACCTCCAAAACCCAGCATTATCTTCTGGAGGGCAGGCCCCTTGTAGTACAGGCTTTCCCTACTAGGTGAGTGTTCTAGGAACCCGTCTGGATCAGTGTACCAGCTGGCATGGTTGTGAGAGGCTGCGTTTGGCTTTGGTGATTTTTTTTTTTGAAGATTCTTCCAACGTGTTTGCCCATTTAATGGAGGGTGGTCTACGAGTGCACCTGCCCACACCATGCTGAGTGTTCAGCAGTTTTTGATGAAAAACGTCATGACCCCTGTGCCCGCCCTCCCTCCCTGTTCATGTGATCTCTCCCCTAGTGACTTTTTGTTTGTTTGTTTCCCCGTTTCCCTGTTTCCCTGTGTGAAAAAAGCCCTCAACAGGAAAAGTTTTACCGATGTGGAAGAGGTGAAACAAAAAACGTCAGAATCACTGAAAGACCTCAAAGTTGACGAGTTCGAGAACTGTTTTGAGCTGTGGGGAAAGAAAAACTCCTTGATAGGTGTATTGCATCAAATGGAGAGTGCTTGGAAGGTGATTGAATTTTTAAACCTGTAACAATAAATACACAATTTTTATATATAAATTCCATCGTTGTGGGCCCCCCCTTGTATGCTATATTTTTTATTTTAAAATTCAAGCATGGTGGCTAAAATCATAAAAGAGGGAATTGTCTCCATATTACTTACAAAGAGAATATGTAAAGAATTAAGAAAACCTATAGAGTTTCTTCTGACTTTTCCCAAATGACATACATTTGGCATTTTTACTTTTTCATCTTCATGAGAACTTTGTTTCTCCCACAAGATGGGAGCCGTTTGAGTACAGCTTAGACGAGGTGATATTGGCATGCACACCAAGTCCCAAAATGTTATGGGGAAGCTTTTATGGTCTGTTTGCTTTTTCACTTTGTTCTGTGAATATAGATACAGTGTTTAAGGGACAAGGGGGGTGTTGACAAGAAGGTAAATTATAGAGTAGGAAGAATTGGGGGCAGGGTTTGGCCCTATGGGAGAACTTGGCTATTAGTGATAGCCAAGTGAATGGTGAAAACTGAAGCAATAAACATTGTAGTCACCTATAAATTAATCAGGATTTAGGTCCTTAGGCTGTGGTGGAAAAAAAGATTTCACTTTGTTTAGTTAACACCAGCTCTGGGAGTAAATACCGCCTTTAAATGACATCATACCTTGATATCTGTGACAGAGTTGTCTTATGGAAGTCCTAAATCAAAGTTTTATCCTGGGACTGTGTCTTACAGTATTCATCCTAAAACAGATCAGTTCTCAGCATGGATCTAACTTGATGTCATATCTTTGGATTTAGTTCTGTGTTACGTGAATTAAATATCACTGTTTTTGAAGAAATGAGCAATCAAATAAATGTTGTATCTTCTTACATACTGCTTATTAACTACCAACTGTGAGGGTTTAAATTCTGAAGCGGTTCACAGGCCACCAAATTGACACCATCTCGGCTAAAATACACTTAGAAGACACAACACAGGCATGTGTCACTTTATTTCCATTTCAGACTGTCAGCAGAAATTGGAGGCAATGCTTGTTCTTTCTGCTTGATTATTCTATTATCGACAGAATGAGTGTGTTGGAGACATACATGCTGATTTAGTGTTGCCCTGATGAAACCATTCAGGTGGTGTGATGTGTCATTTTTCACCGCGGCCTTATCAAGGTGTTTCAGCTGTGCCCAAACCAGGCCTGGTAATTGCTTTAGTTGCTTGTGGCAAAGTTATGTCAATGTCAGTCAGTAAATGACTCTTGACTGTTTTATGTCAGGTGTCCCTCCAAAGAAAGACAGGGCAGGGCGGTGTTTATACCTGGGTATGGGTATTAATCCAAAGTCTAAGTAGACAGATTCGTTTTTTCTTTCCAGCTCAGGATTTAAATGCAAATGCTGACATTTTATGTTTTAAAATGAAGGGAAGTTTGTGGTTCACGTCAAGTATAATCTTCTCTTATGTTGATAGCTCTCCTTTGTCCTAAGGATGCATCTGAGTCGAGTACAGTTTTGAACAGGCACAGTGTCATTATGGTTATCATATGCGGGGTGTGCTTTGTGGTGCAATATCTATTTAAAGCATCTTTCTATCATTAATGCATCTCAAGTGCCTTCTCCCGACTGTAAAGTCTCCTATTTAGGGTTTTTATTATGGTGTTTGGATTTGAGGGGAGGATATACAATGAGAGGGATTGAAAAAGATTTCTATTAAAAAAAAAGTGAGCATCTCTAACCTCAATAGTTGGCTTACAATTCCATCTTAATTAAGATTCAGAAAAACATACATATATGTATACACACTATATACACATCACACTTTTAGATATCCACTGTTCTCTTCACCAACCTTTACAGTATGTTGTACTTTTCTTTTTGCATTGTTATATTTTAGTATTATAGAGCAGATCATTATATTGATGTGTTATGATTTAGCCAAGTCCTCTTATTGAGCATCTTTATTTTGTTTTGTTTCTAGTCTGGGCTATTAAAAACGGTGTTGTGATCATCCCTGCACATACAGCTTAGCTCATTTGTTGAACAATTATCTCAAAATCAATTTTTAGAAATATATCTATTGGATCAAAAGGTACATCCATTAAACAATGTTTAACCATAGTGGCAAACTTACCCCCACCTGACAAAATATTTCCACCAATTAATAATATCACTTGCAGGGGTGTCCAACCTTTTGGTGTCTCTGGGCCATGCTGGAAGAAGAGTTGGGCCACGGGTTGGACACCCGTGATTAGTATACAGGGATGTTGATTCTCAATTATAATTCAAACCAGAGGTTTGAATGCTTTGAAAATCTTACCAATACAGTAAGTGGCTAGACTGCATCTTGAACTGTTTGATTTCTTTGGATATAAAGTTTAATTTTTTAAAAAATATTATGGCTCTTTCTAGTAGTACCATATGACTTGAAAAGATATCAATGCAAGATGCAATAATTAATGAAGATTTGAACTAGACCTTAAAGAATGGCATCAGGGTTTAGGGGAGGGGTAGAAAAGTTCAAATGCCTCTAGGACCTCTCCACTGCTGAGGCAAGGCCTCACAGGATATGGCCCATTCACACCACTAGAGAGCACATGAGGGGTATCACTGGGGTATATTGATAGTCCTACCCAGCAGGTCAGATCTCCCAAAGTATTGAGAGAATCTTGAAATCAGGATCTTTGTATTAAACATCAGAGGAGACCTGCTCTATGTATTTTGCCAGAGCCCACCTGCTGGCTGTATTGTGCTCTCAGGCCACTTCTGTTACACCGTTACTTGGATGACTCAATATGGCGTTCCAGGTCACAAGAGCAAGATCAGCCAAAGCTGGGGTCCTGGGAGTAGCAAGATGGATAATGGGGCGATATGGAAATCTGGACCGGGGGACAGGAGAAGTGGAAGTGGGAGATTGCAGAAAATCCAGGAAAGAGTGAGTTTGCTTGAAGGTTTTAGTGTATAAGAAGATTTTACAGAATCTAGTTTATTTTTTTAAATATTTTATTTATTTATTTTTAGAGACAGGGGAAGGAAGGGAGAGAAACATCGATGTGTGGTTGCCTCTTGTGCACTGCCAACTGGGGACCTGGCCTGCAACCCAGGCATGTGCCCTGACTGGGAATTGAACCGGTCACCCTTTGGTTCTCAGGCCAGCACTCAATCCACTGAACCACACCAGCCAGGGATACAGAGCCTAGTTTAAAATCAAGATAAGATTTTTCGTTTAAGGGAGTTTTCCTTTGTTTTGTTTGTGGAGGAGCAGTGTCAGCTCTGAGGCAAGAGGTGTGAAGGAAGAGAAATGCAGAGAAGCTGTTCTAACATTCTAGGCAAGAAGTGATGATGTGTGATTGAAATTTTATATTTTTCTTCTTATAGGTATAGGTTTCCCTGTAGGAGATAGTCTTTCTGGGTGACAGTAGACATGAATAAGTGCATAATATATTCTTAGCCATTTATAATTGGATTATGGGGCTAAAGCAGTAATTTAGGGTAGGTGTGAATGTTAATGATTAAAGAAGATTATAATGTGTCCTGCTAAGCATTTATAGAGGTATTAATAATGCATAATAATTATTCAAGGGTTTTCCAAATAACAGAGGATATCGGTGATCTGGGAACAGTGTGACATTCGTTAGGCACTGAATAAATCAGTTGAGACTAACCCATGTTTAAGCTGTACAAACAAGTCATTAGCAGTAGCTAACGAAAGCCAGGGAGCCACATAAATCACTTTTAGCCTCTCAAATAAAGCATCTATGATTAATTGCAGAACACAGAACTACTTATAAGAATTAAAACAGAGCTAAGCCTGTCACAGTATCCAAGTTTTAAAACTTTGGTGCCTAGGGTAGCATTTCTTGGCATAAAGATGATTTGTTAAAGTCTCTGAACTCTAGGAATCTAATAGGAAAAATGGTTAATAATATAGTCAAATGCATTTGTTTTAATTTTCAATTTAACGTGAATGTTATGGTTTTTTTTTGTTTGGTAATCTATCTACATGATCAAAATTAGAAATAAATATCAGAGGATTAAAGGGAAAAGGTTTTCCTGCTTCTGGCCCTGGGTCCACTAGGGTCCATCTCTTGTCACCTGTGGAAGGGGGACTGGACTGGACCAATTCCAGAGTCATCTCTACCCTGTCTTCCGCCTCGTGCTTCACTCAGGTAGGGGCTGCATTACAGCTCAGACCAGACCTGGCGAGGTTCCCCCATGCTCTCCTGAAGGGCTCTGTTCTGATTTTCACATTTGATACATGAAAATGTACCGTGGTTTTTTTTTCCATCATTTTTTAAGAAAATGATGTTGTACCTCATGTTTCCAGAATCTGTATGGATAGATATTAATAACAAGAATTTGAAAATGTTCCATATTATGAGTCTCCCTTTTGTTAAATGGAGGCAGGAGAAAATTCCCCTTTAATGGTAGATAAATACTCGTTCCAGCCTCGTGACCTGTGGGCCAATAATGGGAAATTTAGAAGTTTAGATCCATCAAGAGAAATGATAGTCAATGGACCATGAAATGATAGCCACTGTTAAGCTGATTTATAGGGAATTGAATGCAACTAAATGCATACTATTCTGAAAGAATAGAAAATTTGCCTCTGAGGCCTTACCTAGACATGCCAAAGGAAAAAACTATTTATTTTTTTGACCCTGGCTGGGAATCTCAGTGGGTTAGCGCATCATCCTCATACACCAAGATCGCGGGTTCTGTCCCTGTTCAGGGCACATCCAAGAATCAACTGATGAATGCATAAATAAGTGAAACAACAAAATTGATGTTTCTCTGTCTGTCTGTCTATCTGTCTCTCCCTTCGTCTCTCTCCCTAAAATCAATAAATATAAAGAAAGAAGGGACTGTTTAGTTTCAGAATGATGTAACTCTCTTATTTGTGCATGTTGGTTTCTACCTGAATTATCTCCAAAGGTCATCCAGTTATCTAGACCAGCGATTTTCAACCTTTTCATCTTATGACACATAAAATAATTACTAAAATCCTGTGGCACACTAAACATATACTTTTTGCCAATCTGACAAAAAAATAGGTATGATTTTGATTCATTCGTATCAGGCAGCTATTGTTGTGTTGGATGTTGTCATTTTTCTTTAACTTGAAAATTGAAGGGAAAAGAGGTTAGCGCCCCTGACTAAATAACCAGATATTGTATGTTTTACAAAGTCTTACAGCACACCAGTGTGATTACCAGAGGGGAAGGGGGCCAGAGGAAGTGGGCAAGAGTAAGAAGGGGTAAATGGCAATGGAAGGAGTCTTGATTTGGGGTAGCAAACACACACTATAATATACATATTATGTATTATAGAATTGTACAGCTGAAACCTATATAACTTTATTAACAAATGTCATCTCAATACATTCAATAAAAAAAAAGAACAAGAAAATCGCTGATGTAGACATTTTTATCTAAACTGGAGCAGAGAGAAAATTCTTTATCAGTTATTATAGCCCTCAGAATTTCATCACTAAAGGCATGCTCAATTACAAACCTGAAAATCTAGAAGTTTAGGATCCTTTTAAATATTTGGCATTCCCCTTTTACCTTGTCAGTTTTTTAAGTGACCAAAGCTATTACTAAAATGAATGGTAATGTATTAATTCCACAACTACTCATTGAGTCTTCATTGTATACAATGTATTGTGCTTGGTGTTTTGAATAAAACAATTTTTTTGAACAAGACCGTCACTATTTCCAAGGATATTGCACACAGATAATTATTAAAAGAGACTATACAGTGATTTATTCCCAGAGTGCAGATCTCTCTGGGAACAGAATGGAGCTTTCCAATAGATCAGGAACAGTCCCGTGGAAAAAAGGTACTTTCTGATTGGTACTGGGGTAATGAGTAAGATGTGGGTGTGGAGAAATGGGAATGGGGGCTATTATGAGTTGACTTTTGTCCCCTCCATTAAATATGTTGAAGTCCTAATCCCCAGTACCTCAGAATGTCACCTTATTTGGAGATGGGGAATTGATGCTAGAGTTGAAATGAGGTCATTTGGGTGGGCGTTAGGGCAGTATGACTGGTGTCCTTAAAAAGAGGGTGAGATTCAGACAAAGATACACCTAAAAAAGAAGACGTAAAGAGACATGGGAAAAAGGTGATTATCTACAAGCCATGGAGAGTGACATAGGACAGAGTCTTCTCTTACTGTCCTCAAAGGAACCAACCCTGCCAACACTTTGGCTTTGGACTCCTCACCTCCAGCAAAGTGAGACAATACATTTCTGTCGGTTAAACGACTAGTCTGCAGTTTGCCATACCTCTGTTATAACAGCCCTGGCAGATGCACTCTGAGCAGAGGACACAGGGAAACCTGGCCGTGTGCTACAGGAGTCTGGCTGGCACAGGGAGGGACCAAAAGGAGTTCATGATTTCAAGGAATACAGGAGTTCAAGGAGATGTGATTAGAATGAGAGTTGAGTGAGCCTGTGGAAGGTCCTACAAGCTGATGCTGCAGAACTGGGGTTAGAAAGTAAAATCTCCACACCATGTGACACAATGACAGTGATAACGTTTATGTAGTCCACTGTGGTCATTGAAGGGATGCTCTCAACTGAAGTCGACTGGTCTGGGCTCTTCCTTGGTGCCCCAGATGCTACCTTATGGCAATAAGAACTGAGGAATCTGTGTCTACCAGTATCTGTTTTTCCATCTGTGGCCACCCTGTTCCAAAGTTTTATTGAATGCAATAGAGAGCTGCCGGACATTTTGGATCAGAGGTGTGTTACAGTAGAGCTGCCCTGAGGACGATTAACATGGACAGAGAGAAGAGGTGCCAGACTGGGCAAGTGACTAGGGGGAAGCTGCAAGAAGTGATGAGGTTTTGAATTTGGGCAGTGGCCGCGGTGTGAAAGCAGGGGCAGGCTTTCTCTGTCTTTTCTCCCCTTTATTTTATTCACGGATCTTCTGTAGCTTTCTTTCATGACTGTTACAGAGTCTTTCTATCCTTCTTTCTGATGAGTATGGAAGAAGACAACTCAGAATGAGGTGGTGGTGAAGCAGCCTGCCTCTTCTTTTTATGGTGCTGCTGTATATTGTATTTTGTAATCCCAGAAGCATAGGCTCTTAGAAAACCAAAGCTAATTTGGTTATAGATATTCTAATGGATGTTTGACAACTTGAAGAACTTATGTGAATAGATACAGAACATGTGGTAACTTTTGATACAGCAACTACGTGAAAAGTGTTGACTGCTGATTTAAAATGTATTTGCATAACATGAGATTTTTGTGTACAAGTGTGTGCATGCTTGTAGAACTGATTAAGGAAGACATGGGAAAAGCCATCAATAAAACCTGCAGGTGATAATATACAGAAATCGATTTGAACGCCCTGTGCTAGTAAATAAAACTTCATTGCATTATGTGGCTGGGAGAATGAAACTCATATATCTATACATGTTACCTACAGTGGTAAGATATGCTCATGAAATCAATGAGGAATTGATGTCTGGTAGTTTATCACGGCGATTTCAATGTTTCTTTGGGGGATTTTTAAATAAAGCACTCAATTTTAAAAATATTTCATAGGGCAAGAAGTGATCGAAGTATGAGGTGATTTATTGGAAATTACAGAAATGCCTGGGTTTTTTTTTTGAACCTTTAACTTATTATTACCCAAAGATACCATGATGCCTTGTGCTGCTAACCAGATTATTTTATTGCCTTTATCTATTGATACATGCTGTAGTTTTCATTGATTTTTAGCTGTGCTGTCCTTATAAGATGCATTTTTAAATTTTCTTTTGACTTTATTACCATTTTTGGCAGGCACTTAATTGTATTGATTTTTTTCTAAGTCAGTTATAATTTAGGGGAGAACATTTTAGTATACTTGCTTAGAAAATATTGGCCTTATTGCCTTATAACTAGCAATACTCGGAAAAGTTTGCTACAGATACTGCTAATTCACGAACTAGGCTACTGGGATAATGGGCAGACAGGAGTAAAAGTACCATTCCAATCTCATTATTTTAAGAATGTTTATTTAGGAAACAGTCTCATGAGATGAAAATGCATTGGCAGTGAATTTATTGGGCAAAGTCCTTAGGATCCACATGGATGGGGGCCAGGTAGGAGCACAGGTGGCAGCAAGAGGGGAAAACAATGGCCCCAGCTGATCCCAATGAGCACTCTCAAGCAAAGGGGGCTGTGCCTTCATGCCTGCACACCAACCCATCCTTGGACACCTGCTGCTCCTTGGGTAGGGGCCTAACCTTGGACCCTCAGCTTCCAGGTGGACTTCAGCTGCCAGCATCCCCAGCCACAGGGAGAAATGAACAACTTAGTGCAGAAAGTGGGACTAGGTGGCGTTCCGCCAGCCTCCCCGACACTCAGAGTTGTATATGTCTAAAGACAATGCCTTTTAAAAATTACATTCAATTTTAGCTGTTAAGGATTCCTTCATATTTGAAACATTTGATATTTAGATATCTGTTTGTTAGCCTAATCTGCAGCATTCCTTTGTGAAAAAATCTTTTGAAAATAAGACAAAAAGCCCTGTCTAGACATTAATTTCTTAACTACCATCTAACTCTCATAAATTATATTTCACATTATTCAGTGGCCCATAGCAATATGTCAGAGTAAATATTAGTGAATTTGGCAGCCAGGAGAATGGTGTCTGCCTCTGTTCATCACCAACCATGAAAAGATTATATCGATAGTTAAGAAAACATAGGAAAGACTCAATATAATATCAATTTTTGTATTTCCAGTTAAATTTAAAATATATAATTTGTCTTTCCAAAAAAAATTCTTTTCAAAAGTAGTCTTGTCAAACAGGCTTCTTATGTACCTTCTCATAATACAAAATTTGTAGGCATGGAAATATTTTATGAAGGCACATCGCTTGAATTGGGATTCACTTGTATTTAGGAATCACTTTTGGTATGTAGAAAAGCTGTTTGTCCATCTTTACTGATTCCATTGTTGTGGTGATGAAACCATCAGATGGGCCATCAGAACGCCCGAGTTCTGCTCCTATTCTATGTTCAATTCCTTCAATGTCAGTAGAATGCTACAATTCCTCTTGGACACTCAACAATTATGATCGCAGGGTGAGTATGGCTGAGGTTTATTGCCTCAAACCTCTTTACTTCCGGTTGTCCACCTCAGCACTTTTAGTGTGTTATACATGACTTCAAAGGATTTTTATAAAGATGAAAATGAATGACATTCTCTGCCCACGCAGATACCAGGCTGGGGATGGAAGGACAGAAAGGGAAAAGGACCCAAGAAAAAAGGGAATGCCAGTGAGCCACTTCGGGGACTGTTTTATTCGGTGTTCTATTTTCTGTTCCTAGAACAGTGTCTGGTAATTAATGGATTCTTGATAAGCACATGTAGTTGCAGTAAAATTTTTACTGCAGTATAATGAAGTACTTTATATATTAAAAAAGAGAGAGGCATTTAAAACTTGCAGCTGAGTTACCCAACCTGAAAACCTCAAGTTCGCCCAAATTTAAGGAGTGATACATAGTTTGTCTACATGAAGTACAAAGTAAATTATAAAATATTTTACAATTCCTCGCATTCAATAAGGAGCTGTAAAATGATGACCGAGACTTTTCTAGAATGTGAAATCATCCATTCATCTTCATTGAAAATACATCCTATATCTGGCAGCAAATACATGTTTTGAAATTGACTTGTCGTAATGAATAAAGGTCTTAAGATGCCTTATCGTCTGTTTAAGTCACTACCACCCCTTTACCAGTCACTAAGGAGAACAATCTATTTTGATCGCAAAGCCTGTTTCCTTTCTCACTTGATGCTACCTGCGTATTTGTGTTTGAAATGGCCTGTGGGAGGACAGCAACAAAACCTACAGGTAGTCCAGGGACTCCAGCAGGGCTACGCACCACAGCACTTTGGCCTTAGACCCGGGCTGTGCATGACACAGTTCCAAGTAATCAAGGCAGGGACATTCGGTCTGGCCCTTACCATTCTCCACATGGAGTGCTAGGATCTTTATTGTTATTTAAAATTCCTTATTGGCACTGTAAGAGCATGAAGTGCCAGGGAATGTATAAGCACAACACCTGCCATTTAAAATTAATTATGAAACACCTCATTTAACATTATAAACACGTTACTCTGTTTCAGGTGCTTGAAATTTTATTTTGAAATGCAGGGGTCCTCTGCTACTTTTAGTGTAATTGGTCAGACTCTGGTGCTGATGAGCCTGGAGTTGCTAATATATTTTCCATAAGGTCTAATTAGTTTCCTGTGGATTTAAAAAACAAAACAGCTATTTTCTGTGCTTTGACATCATATGCTTTATTTTTATAAAAAATATTTTCTCAGGCATTCTTCCTTGAACTTCACAACTCCAGGAGGAAAGGTTGAAGAGTATTTTCATTCCTAGTCTCCCTTTACAGAGGCGGAAATTGGTGCTTAATGGGATTAATTTACTTGACAAAGCCAGGAATTTGCTTGGCCAGAGTCTCTGACTTTGAATCTCATTCTCCTCTCTTCTCTTCTCCACTATCCAGCGGCTCAAAAACTGCAGGCTGGTGTTCACATCCATTTGTCTCAGAAGCAGTGGACTCGAGTTATTTTGCTTTCATCATTGGCCAGTTTTGGTAGCAATTCCTTAACTTGCTGTGCATCTTATACTGTGTCCTAGATAAGTGCAGTTCTTTGGCAACTGCTCCCACATTATTTTGTTACCTCACATAAATACATCCAACCCATTACATTCCTTCACTATCTTTATCCTTGGGAAGTAATCAAGATTGAGAATCAAAATGTTGATATTGCGAAAGAACAATGGTCCCATCAACAAAGCAACTCGTCCTTAATATTTAAGTCATATAGCATTTGATAGCACATGTTAGGCATCAAAGTAAAATGAATAAGTTTGTTAAGTTGTCCAGCTCTCATCCTGACGGTATTCTTTTGCTAGCTTGAGCTAGCTTGAGCTGAAGGAAGCTTAAGTTTTCCCCAGACTCCACGGGGAAGACTCATGGGGCCCATGGCAGGCTTTCTGCTCTGTGCTCTGCTCCTGAGCGATAACAGTCTCATGGGATCGCAGTGCTTTGGAGGGGATCACGGGCAGAGGACATTGGCGCAGCATAGAGGAAGCTGCAGCATAGAGGAAGCTGCAGGGGAGGGAAAGGGACTCACACGAAAGGGAGGAGATTGCTTGAGATTTGGTTAGAAAGAATACTATACCCTCTGCTACCATCAACGATGTACACCACTTTCATTTTTGTCAAAATGAGTACCTACATTGTAAGTCATTCTTTTTTGTTAGAAATTACTAAAGTAGTTATGTATCACTAAAAACTTATCTTGTAAAGTTTTATTCAACTGTCACATCCTCTATTTTTTTGAAGTGATGAATATAGAGATTTTTACACAGTTTGGGTGGTTAACAAAAGACATTTTGTAGAGTCAGCTTTTTTTGCAGTTAAATGAAGGGTGATGGTTTTGATAAATGGCTCCTCTTTGCAGCAATCAATCTTGCACGTTCACTAACATATTGATCCAAACATGTTTATATGGACAATAACTGAGCATCTGACTTTATTGCTAATTTTATAGCATATGTAAGTAACACTTTATTTCTTTGAAGTCACATACAGGACATTAAAAGATTGTGGCAAATATCTGAATAATTCAAGCTAAAATGTGATTACATAATCCATTAAGATATTTTTGTCAAGGTGGAATTCTTTGCTGAAACTATTTTTCTAATTTTCCAATTTCAATTTTCTTGTTATAAATGTAGGAAATCAGTTCACTTCAATAAATAAACGGTCGTTTAAAGTATGCCATGATGTACTTTATGTTTTAGTTTATAATTATTTCTTACACAAATAATAATTATTTCTTGATTTGTTCTACTCTTCTTGCCTGTGAACTCCTCATCCTGTGTTCTTTATCCTTTATCTTGTGGCTTATTATAGGTGTTCAAGCAATATTTATTGAAGTCACTCAACTTGTGATCGAGTACTGCAAATAGATGAATTCCAGCACTCAAGGCATATAGGTCTGGAACTGGAAGTTCAGGCCAACTGACTGGCTGACATTTGTATATCATAGCAAGTAATGGTTAGCCCAGTCTCTGTGGCAGGATTGCTTGGGTTTAAATGATAGGCCATTGCTTATTGGTCAAGTGGCCTTGAACAATTTACTTATCCTCTCTGCGTGTCCATTTTCTCACCTTTAAAAGAGGTTTGGTAAGGTTTAAACAAGTTATTAAAGCATGTAAAGTGCTTAAAATACACTTAAAGGGTTTTCAAATATGAATCATACCTGTTATCAATTTTGTGATGTTATTTAGCTTTATCAAACCTATCCAGAGGGGCCAAGGCTGCCGTGGATCAAGAGGGCGGCTTAAACACACAGGTGTACTGAGTGGGGTCGTGACAGCCGTTCCCTACCTTGCACATACTGTAAACTTTTCAGAGTCATGGGATTTTTGTTTGCCTGTTGGTTTTGCTTTTTAGATTAACTTATTTTTTCAAGAAAACCCTTAATAATATCTGTAGCCTTGGATGGCTAAAAATTCATTCCCTGGAAATCATTATTTCCTGTTCATTTATCAATTTACCAAGCAATTAGAATAATGAGGCAACTTTGTTTTAAGAAGAGGGGGTGTGCATAAGGTAGAGTGTGTGGGTTGGTAGATGCCGAGTGATCAGAGGAAAGAACTGAATCCACCAACAAAAACAAGGAAGAAGAGAGACCGGAACCAAGCAAAAATGGAGAGAAACATGGATTTTATTAGTACTTAGGAAGCTCTTTCTCATTTCATCACTATAGAAAAAACAATGATTGAGCAGTTCATCAGAAAGAGAATACTATTACCCTGGTCAGGTACCTCAGTTGGTTGGAGCGTCGTCCCAAACACCAAAGTGTTGCATGTTCGAACCCTGGTCAGGATGCATGTGGGAAGCATCCAATTGATGTTTCTCTTTCACATTGATGTTTCTCTCTCTCTCTCTCTCAAATTAATAAAACATATCCTCAAGTGAGATTAAAAAAAACAGGTTAATAGTATTCATCCAGCAACTCCACTCCTAGGTACATATCTACAAGAGTTGAGAGCAAGGACTTGAACAGATGCTTGTACAGCAATGTTCATAGTAGCATTATTCATAAAGGACAAAAGGTGGAAAAAACCCAAGTGTCTATTAACAAATGGATAAAGAAAATATGGTATATGCATTTATATTTGCATATACATATGTGTGTATATATATATAGATATACACACAAAATGGAATATTATTCAGCCATAAAATGAAATAAATTATGAAACACAGTTCAACACAGGTAGACCTTATAAACATGCTAAGAAAAATAAATCATATAGAAAAAGATATTGTCTAATTCCACTTAAATCATGTACATAGAGGGGCAAATTGTTTGAGACAGGAAGTATAGTGGGGGCTGTCAGGTGGAGGGGTAGGGGGTTGGGGACTTACTGTTTAATGGACACACAGTTTCCATTTAGGAAGATGAAACATTTGTGGAAATTAATAGTGGTGCTTGTTACACAACATTGCAAGTATACTTAATGCCACTGAATTACACACTGAAAAATGGTTAAAATAGTGTTTTTTGTGTTGTGTTTATTTTGCCACAATTAAAAAAGAAATCCACTGCAGTTTGCTTGTTTGACATTGTATAGTGTGTTTCGACTTGTGCAAAGGAACCTAGCTCATCTCTATTTCTCCTATTCTATGAGCTATTTCACACTTCAGATTCATTTAAAGGGTTTATTTGCTTCAATTTTTTTCTAAAGCTAGTCTTGGTTAGTGACTATGATGTACCAGTTTTAAGATATGTTTTTTGTCCTTAAGGAACTTAGAGCCTTGGTGGAAGATACACAT
>VMDR010012841.1:0-25672 GCA_007922815.1 Macrotus californicus | reverse complement strand
CATTTATAAGCAGAAAGGGGCAAACTAAAAACAGATTGATGGACTTTTAATCTCTGTCTGAAGTGTTTCATTTTTTAAAAATATTTTAATCATACATCAATGTATAATATATAGGAAAATTGTATATGCACATACATACTAATTCCTTTTAGACTGCTCAGTTTGCTATTAGTGTGCAAGTCTAAATAGATTACCTTCAAATATTTAAAGCATAGTTCTGTCCTATATTTTTGATCACATAAATGTTTTTGAAACATAAAAGTATTGTTCAGATATGAACTATCCATTAAAAATAGCCCTGTCCACTTGTATAAGCAGCCACTTTAAATATTTTTGTTCAACTTAAACTAAGGACAAACTCCAAAATTGGTCATTTTAAAACAGTTTTTGCCAGCAGAATTTAAAAAATGATTCTTTAAAAGGATGTGTATATGCCCTGGTCAAGTTGCTCAGTTAGTTGGAATGTCATCCCATCCACCAGAAAGTTTGTGGGTTCGGTTCCCAGTCAGGACACATATTTAGGTTGCAGGTTTGATCCCCTGTCAGGGCGTTTACAGGAGGCAAGCGATTGATGTTTCTGTCTCTTTAAAATCAGTCAACATCCTTGGGTGAGGAGTAAAAAAAATGTGTATGCTGGAACTTCTGTCTTAAATTATTTTCTGTCTCACAGTTTACCTATATTTTTTTCTTTTTTTTTTTTACTATAGTCTTATGTATGACTAAAAATAACTATGCAGATGAAGCTTTATTTATTTATTTTTATTCACTTGTACAACGCCATACAATCTTCATTTACTATTTGTAGTTTTCAGTATTGAGAACCAAGCCCTGAAAAATCCTATTGAGTAGATTACTGGAGGAAAAGATTTTTTTCTTCAGTAGCTGAACCAAATGCTTGTC
The DNA here is from genome assembly GCA_007922815.1 of Macrotus californicus. NCBI lineage: Eukaryota > Metazoa > Chordata > Mammalia > Chiroptera > Phyllostomidae > Macrotus > Macrotus californicus. Next base: position 24,772 of record VMDR010012841.1, on the reverse strand, counting down.
TGTACTATACATAAGGTGCTGATACTCTTAAGAATTCAGGTCGCTTAGAGATCTGTTTGCTGCACTGAGCAAATGAAGTGTGTGCATCATGACCTATGCTGCTGCATCTTGGCAAAATCCAAGACTTGAAAGCTCAAAATGCTAGTTAATTCCTTCCCTGTAAAATTTTTAACAAAATTTCCTGTCAGATTTCTCCTTATGCATTAAGAACTACGGATTGAGAGGTAAAACTATGAAATATGGTGAGCATTTTGAAATGTTCTAGAAGGAATTATATGGTAACTATCTTCACCTCTTGATACCAGTAGCATATTATGTACATAGATGCATGTATTCGTTAATTAACTTGATGAGGTGACTTGAACTAGTACCAGCTTATTACTCAAGGTATAAATTTAACACATTTCTAAAATCAAAATTACAGTATGTCCTGACAATTTTTTTGTTTAATGATTGTATCAAAATAATGCCTGAGACAGAACTGTTAAAATCTGAACTGTTAAAAAATATTTGGAGTATATGGTGGTCATTGTAGGTTTTTAAGAAATCTAGAAGCAGAACATCCACTTCAGCCCACTTTAGGATAGTTAGAAATGCAGTTCGAACTATACTCAAACCATTTGGGGTAAATAACCTTTGAAATATTACAGTTTCTAGGGAAGAACTGACATTTAGTAGAAACACTATCTCTCGGGCACATTAAGTGAAATGTCCAGGCTTTGCTTCACAAGGTGTTAAAGGTATATTGCTCTTTTAACTAGTTCGATAGTTCCTCACATCCCCAAGAACGTGTCATTAAGAATGTAGAAGTCCAAAGGGCAGGCTGAGTTATTTGCAGGCTTCCATATAAAGAAAAACAAGAGAAAGGAAGAGAATGCAACATGGATTTGGCTTATGGTAAAAGAGAAATTTGACTGTTTTGAATGTATTCCTGAGTCATTTATTCTGTTATTCTCTAGTTTTCAATATCTATCTGTTGATACTCTAGGAGAGTTATCAATCCTGGACTGAAAACTGAAGAACTCTTATTCACAGTCTGTAGCTATAACTAGAAATTCTGTTTCAGATTGATAGAAACTCGTATTTGGGGGTGGTTTTATATTTTCTTCCAGACTAACCAACAGAACTGTGTCAAGAATGATCTTTTGTGAAGTACTTATTTTACCACTACCTACCACAGAGGAAAAAAAAATCTTACTGATACGTTTAAATAATCCCCAAACCATTTAGGATTTTACAGACCTGCATTCAGAATGCAAATCTTGGTTCTGTTCCCTTTTTTTTTATTTTTTGAGTAAATCTGTACTTTTGACCAACAATCTTAACAAAAACCGCCTAGTCCTTAATAGTGTTACTGTGAACAGCACTACCATGTGTTCAGTTGTACAAGCCACAAACTTATCCTTGTAAATAGTCATCAAAAACTGTCTGTCTTGTGTACTATCAGTTAGTTGTGTTCATTTCTACCTTTCCTGGCCTGACTTTAGTCTGAATTAGCATTATCCAATGCCATATAGATATTAGATAAAAATTTTCTCTGGGTGGACCACTGCAACATGCTCCTAATTTGGTCTCCACTCCAGTGTATTCTTGACAGCTTAAAACCCTTCACGGCTGCTGCCTGCTCTAAAGATACATGCCAAAGTCTTACGTGGCTTGTTCCTGCCAGCTTCTCCACCAGCCTCAGAACGGGCCTCTCTCCTCTCTCTGTTTGCCTCTTAGGCATTGAGTTATTAGAAAGCCCAGTGGTTATTCTTGCCTGGAGGCCTCCCCCAAACTTCCACGTACACCCTTGCTTCAGATCAGGTCTCCTTCCTAATGAGCTTTGTGAGCCTCAAAGGAAATTGCAAAAGCCATTTTCAAATTTGTAAAATACAAATTGTAAGGAATGATTGATCAAATGCCTGTGTACTCTAGAAGAGTCACATCCAAAATGAACTAAGATTTGCAAGAGAAAAAAAGTATGCTTATGGCAACAACAAGGATTCTTAAGTATATTTCTGGCAAGAGCAAAGGTAAATAAAGAGTGTTTAGTACTTCAGCTTTATCTCCCTTCTGTCCCAACCTACCCCCAATTAAAAAAAAAAAAAAAGCTTGAAGGGTCTTCAAGATCTAAAATATGCACATGATGGAATTAAGATCTAAGACAGTTAACTGATTTAAAGGAGTTCAATTTGCTGAAGTCTCCAAATCCAAATGGATTATATTCTGGGTGCTGAAAGAACGCAGGTAAGATTTCAGGAATGCTGGGGGAAACCTGAAAGGTCCCAGAGAAATGGAAATGCACAACTTTCCCAGTTTTTATAGTTTTAAAACGTTATGTCCTAGAAACTACTAACGAAATTACTTGACCTAATGAACAAAAGCATTAGAAACCAGCATAGTTTCACTAAAGCACTATTTGTTTAGTAAACTAATTGGATTATCTCCTCTACACTAGTTAAGAGATACAAAACCTTTGACCTTAAGCCCACTGTCTACTAAGAAAAGCTCTTGGATAAACATAATTAGTTCGACAAGCCCTCTGAAGTGATGAATAACAATGCAGTGCATATACAAGAGGAAATGGCTGAAATCAATCTCATTACAGTTTATTTTGACAGCACTGATGAACTGATTGTAGAAATGCATACTCAGCAGTTATTTAATAAGATTTTTATGGCATTCTTAATGCTTAAATCATTCATTGAACAAACCAATATTAAGTGCTATATGGCACCAAGGGCAAAGAAATAGTTTCTTGCTTTCAAAGTGAGCTCTTACTTTCTGGTGGGAGAGACAGTTAAGTTCTAACAATTATAGTGTGTTATGTCAAGTACTATGACGGAAGGAAAGCAAAGGGTGGCTTGGGAGCATCAAAGAGGGAAGGGATACCTGAATCTGATGAAGAGACAGGGAAAGATTTCTTAGTAAGGGACCACTTCTACCCAAAGGATACATAGGAGTTACTGCATAAGGAAGGAGAATAAAGGACATTCCAGACAAGGCATGGTGAGGAGAATACCCATGAACACCATAAAGGAATTGGGAAACAAGGAGCTGAAAATAACTAAAGTGGAGGCACCACGGTGGGGTTTGGCCAGAGCCCAGACTACAGAGTTAGATGTCAGACCACGGAAAGCTCTTCTGATGTTACCTTGAGGTCTATGGCCGCCCCACCCTGAATGCTCCCGATCTCACCTGATGTTACCTTGAGGAAAATCAACACTACCCCCAAGCGGGGAAGTATTTTAGTAGTTGGGGTGATTTATTTATTTACTTATTTACCTGTTTGTTTATTTATTATTGAATTTATTGGGTTGACATCGGTTAATAAAATAGTTGGGTTAACAATTGGTTAAAAATCACAACCTGAAAGGCTTGATTGGTGGAGGCTCTGTCAACCCAGAGGGATGTCTCTAATGTCATACTGTAGAACCTGGGCTAGGTCCTGTTCTCTTCAACGCTGATCCATAAAATCAATGAAGATATGATGTGTATAACCAAAGCAGAAGCTAGTGTGAAAGAGGGGCCCCAAACACCTCAGTAGGCTGAAACAATGGAAGAAATCTTATGAGATGAGAGGCACACTACAGAGGATAATTACTTGTAAAGAGTCACGTTGAGAAAAATGGAGCGCGATGTCTCCCGAGATCCTTTTACTTCTGAAATTCTGTGATTCTGTTTCCAAAGAACATTGATCCTCCTTTAAGTACCTAGGTCTTCTCATTTCTTGAAGTTCATTTACTCAGCAATAACCTACATAAAAGCACTTACTATTCCTGAAACATAGTAGGTAACGTCTTTTTCTCTTTTTTGTTTCTTATTTTTCCCCAGTCTGATTGAAAAATAAAGTAGAAAAGAGTAAATCAAAGCAAGCCAGTCAGAGGAGAAAGCTTACCTCTCTAGGAAGGTGTCTTCTCTTTCAACCTCAAGTGTAGGGACTACAGACCCGACACGTTTAATCAGATCTCAGACACCAGCAACCGTAAGACATTGTTACTTTATATACACTCTAAATAAAAAATGCTGCCAAGTACAATTTAGCACCATTGATTTTATGGCATCCCAATTTCAGAGATGTTAAAATGTGGAAAAAGTCCCCACGGAATCTATGAGATACATCTTTTGGTGAAGAGAAATGGTAATGAGCTTCAGTGCTACATTGGTCTTTAAAAAATGCTATTTCCTTAAAATTTTTATAACCACAAAAGGGTAAACCATAAATATATAAGATACTCCACTGATAATCAAAGGTTTTGTGGTTTATAGGCAACTAAATGGGCTAATTTGTAGCATTATTTACCATTCTATCAGTTCCTGAGTCTGCCTAACTAAATACATGAGCTGCAGTCTTAAAAAATTGATTGTAGTGTAGTTAAGGTAATCAGACTCAGAGGAAGCAGCTCTAAAACTCAAAAGTTCATGAGTAAGTCTTTTTCACCAGGGTGCCTGCAGTTCCATGCGAGTGTCACAGTGATTTCATTGGCAAACATTACAACATAGCTTTGAAAAGACTTGCTTACTAGGTGGGTAGGAGGGCAAGAGGCTGGAGTCCAGGATGACTTCCAGGTTTCTGGCTTGAGCAACTCTGGCTGGTGGTGATGCTTAACTGAGAGAAGAATGGAAAGAGAAGAAAAAAGGGGACTTGGAGGAAGTTAAGTGTCAGCACTGATCTCCATTACACTCCAGCTATCTTACTCAGGCTAGACATGATTTGCTGTTCCCTGTTGATCAAGATGGATCTGCATGTTGTTTCTCCATTAATGGTTTCAGGATCATAAACAGAGCTGGAAGAGATCTTAAAAATCAGTTTACATATACCTTGTCCTCTACTCATCCCCCAAATCGGTGTTTGGATTCCCCCTTCATACTCTTCCTGTGAAATAAGCATCCAGGGAGATTAAATTGTTTAACCTCTCCCAATCTCAATTTCTAAGATTTAAAAATGGAGAATATTATTATCTACCTCAGAGAATTAAGTCGGATAATAGATATAAAGTTTAGTGCCCAGCAAGTGTTAAGTCCTTAATAATAAATATCAGCTTAAAAATAACATCGTACAGTTGTGAAATCAATTTCTGTACAGTGACCAGCAATGTGGAATACGTAACACGTAGTATGTGTATTACTTCATAAGATGTCTGTTTCCCTTTAAAAGTGGGTATATATGCATACGTGTGTTGAGACATAATTTGAAGTGTATTACTGTGGGTCAGGTGGAAAAAAGTCTGAGAAACGCTGCAACACACATTCGTTCTTTTCTTACTTTGCTGATTTTTCATATGAAAGCAGATCTTGTTTTTAAAGAGATCATCCCTTTGTCAAAGCCTTGGATACCGTAAAGTATGAAACACTGTCAAATATTTTCGTTTCCAGCTCCTAGCACAATGTTCTGTAAATACAAGGTGCTAAATACACTACGATTGAACCAGGTACTACAAAAAGTATGAATAATATAGAGGGTAGTGGTTCTTAATCTTTTCTGGATGATCAGATTCCTTTGAGAAGTTGAAATTTGGGACCCTCTTTCCGGACCTGCCAACCACTTAAAATTTCTGCAGACTGCACAGAATTCCCGAAGCTCCATCTGTCGCGCTCTAACGACCCATTGACTCTAACTGAAGAAACCTGAAATGAAGATCTTTACTGTGTGTGAGGTCAAGAACGAAAGAAGGCTCGTGATCAGATTACTTTTTAAATTCTCTTACAAATCCTAGGATTCTAGAACTTTGGTTCAGAGAGGGCTTAGGCAGAGATGGAAAGAAGAGTAGTCTCCTCCGGCCAAAGAATAATGAAGATAATTTTAACATTTTTTCTACCCACGTTAAGTCATTTGAATGCCAGCATAATCCTGTAAAGACGAAATTGTAGCTCTAAAGGGTTTACTGACACAACCGTTAGAGTCAGGAAAACAGACTCCGGACACCAAGTTCCAAAAACACACTTCGGAGGTGAAAGTGGGCGGGGCAAACAGCGGGGGAGGAAGGGGCGGGGCCGCGCACGCGCACCGTTACATCAGTGCCGCCGTCCCTGGGTTTCCTCTCAGTCACTCGTCCCTTCAATCCAGTACGGTGGCCGACGGGAGCCAGACGCTGGGGATGAATGAAGGTGCTGGTTGCAGGTCGAAACACTCTCCTCCGCTTTCTGCTCCCTTCAGTCTGGGTTCTGCCCTTATGCGGTGTCCCCGTCCAGCCCCCATCGCACCGCTGACCCGATTGGTCCCGGCGTCAGGCTTCTTGGTGCCTGGGTCGATTCGGGGCACAGCTAGGGTCGGGAATCCAGGTTATCGCCTAGGCCCAATTTCGGACCGCGCTGTCGATTTGTGCCGCGCTCCGCCTCTGGGACGCGGAGTCCGGGTGGGGTCCCGGGAGGTTGGAGGGTAGTTCAGGTATGAAGCTTCCGTTTCTCAGGCCTCAGCGCGTTCCCCGGTTCCTGTCTGCACCCTGCCTGACTTTTCGCAGCCAGAGGGACTGGTTGGTTCTGGTTACACCGGGGCGAGACCTATGAGTGCACAGGGCACCTCTGCTCCATCAGCCTGCCCCTCTGTTAAAAGGCCAACTCCTCTTGCCTAAAAGCAAAGCGGCGTTTCTGTCCACGACTGTTACCCTGTTACTCATGATGACATTGGCTTACTGGTCCCTGTTTTTTGTTTTTTTTCCTCATTACTCCTGAGGTCAGAGAAGTGCTCAAGTGGGACTCATCATTCTCCTATAGCTGGGTTTAAAATGATTATTTTTAACCCAGTGTACATAGGATAGTGTTAAGGCCTCCAGAGTTCTGAATCTGGCATTGCTTTTGGCTGCCAAGATTTACAAGTGCTGACTCTTGGGAGGGTGGAAAGAGAAGCCTACCATTCTTTACATAGGTTGGGTAGGCATGTGAAAGTAAAGAGGTGTAGAAGAGGAGCATTCTTTAACTATGCCATTCATTTATTTTTATCTTGCCTTATGGCACTCATATGACTGGTGTTATGGAGAAAGCCTAGGACTGGGATATAGTAGATGAGGATTCAGCCTTGGCTTTTGCTGCTAACTAGTAATATTCCCATGGACTTGTTACTTAATCTCTCTACTTCATATTCCTTTGCAAAATAAGAGTATTAGAACAGGAGGTCCCTAAGGCTAGAAGGGACATTAATATACTGTTTTCTTTCTCATTTGCCAGATAGCGGTAGAAATGTAGGGGGCCTTTAATTATGCCAGGAACCCATTGTCATCATAGGGGCTTACTACAGATAGACCACATTTTCCAGTGTATTTAAAAAGGGAGGTGCTCGCATGTGGGTGTTACACCCCTGCTTTTCCTTATTTTTATCATTAGGATCAACAGTGATAATGACTGAGTGTACAGGCCTCCAGTTTGTAAGCCCTTTTGCTTTTGAGGCAATGCAGAAGGTGGACGTTGTTCGTTTGGCATCGTTAAGTGATCCAGAATTAAGACTTCTCCTGCCCTGCTTGGTGCGGATGGCGCTTTGTGCCCCTGCTGACCAGAGCCAAAGCTGGGCCCAGGATAAAAAGCTCATCCTTCGCCTTCTCTCTGGAGTGGAAGCTGTCAACTCCATTGTCGCGTTATTGTCTGTGGACTTTCATGCCTTGGAACAGGATGCCAGCAAAGAACAGCAACTTAGGTAATGTTATATTATACAATATGTGGATTGGGATGTTTACTTGGATTCACCAAAGATGAAAGAATCAGTTATTTCTTGGAGCTTTTTGGGCTTTCACTGGTTGTAATTCTCCAGAAAAGAGAACATTGAGAGTCTAAACTTTGGGGCGCATTTTACTTAGTTTTTCTCTATTTATAATTAAAATTCTTTTGAATTCCATATTATAAAGTGTTGCATAGAGAAGTTTGACTATATATACACTAATGTATTCAGGCTAAACTGAGCAGGCCAGTTACCCTTGGTGGGAAGTTCCCCTCCAGTAGAAGGGTTTATTGGAATCAGCTGGGAGGTTTTTTCCAGCTTGCATTGATTGATTTTCCCAAGTTCTGGGCAGATGTTTTGTTCTTCCCTGCTCACTGTGAATCCAGTAGTGAGCCACTGTTGTTAGTGGAAGTGGGTGTTAACTATCATTTATGATGGAGTCTTTACATCGGTTGTGAATTCCTGAAAGAGACAAACTAAATAGTATTTCAGAAGTAATACATTCATGAAATGTATGAAAATAATTCATACATTCTTTTGTAGATTATTTCAACAAAAGATGACTTTTCTGCTATCATTTCTATGCCACTGTTCTCTCAATTGCTGTTTTACACGTTTGTGCTTTTTTAGGCATAAACTTGGAGGAGGCACTGGAGAGAGCATCCTGGTGTCACAGCTTCAGCATGGTCTGACATTAGAGTTTGAACACAGTGATTCACCTCGTCGATTGCGTCTTGTGCTTAGTGAGCTGTTGGCAATTATGAACAAGGTACATTTATTTTATTTTTTTAAAACTACTGTAACTTTTTTATTTTTTAAAGATTGTATTTATTTATTTTTAGAGAGAGGGGAAGTGAGGGAGAAAGAGAAGGAGAGAAACATCAATGTGTGGTTGCCTCTTACACACCCCCTACTGGGGACCTGGCCCATAACCCAGGCATGTGCCCTGACTGGGAATTGAACCAGCAACCCTTTGATTTGCAGACCAGCACTCAATCCACTGAGCCACACCAGCCAGGGCATATGTATTTTAAATTAAAATTTTTTTTTATTGATTTTTTTTTTTTGAGAGAGAGACATCGATTTGTTGTTCACTTATTTATGCATTCATTGGTCGATTTTTGTCTGTGCCCTGACCTGGGATCAAACCTGCAACCTTGTTGTGTTGGGATGATGCTCTAACCAACTGAGCTACCTGGCCAGGGCCTGATGCAGTGTACAAGTATTAATGACATATTAAGAGACAGGGTGTGTATGCTCAACAAGTAATTATAAAATTAATATGGGATTTAATTACCTGAATTTAATAGTTCATCTTTTCTTTCTGATGAAAGGTATCTGAGTCCAGTGGAGAATTTTTTATCAAGTCATCTGAACTGTTTGAGAGTCCAGTCTATTTAGAGGAAGCTGCAGATGTACTTTGTATTTTACAAGCAGGTACTGTAATGAGTGCTAAGATACATTTCAGATATAGTTTTTTTGTTAAAGGATACTGTATAACTTCTTAACCTGGAATGTATCTTAAAAGGTTAAGTCAAAAATGATGAAGAGTAGGACAATGATTAAGTAAATTATATTTCATAGTGTAGAATATTATACAGCCAATAAATGGTGTTGATGAAGAGATTTAATGATTTTGGAAAATGTTCACAATATGTTAAAGTAAAAAAAAGCAAAGAGCAAAATGGTTCATAGAGTATAATCCCACTTTTGTTAAACATTAAAATAAAGTATTTCAGATTATTAACTGAGTAATGGGACGAGAGCTAGTTTTATATTGGGTATGTATGGTCATATTCCTAAAGGTTGGCAATAGCTGGGCTTGGTGGCAGCTTGCCTGTCATTCCAGCTCCTGGAGAGGCTGAGGCTGGTGGATGGTGGGTCCCCTAGGGCTGGGAAATACAGCTCTGGATAGAGCAGGTATCTGCACCGGGCCTGGCACCAGCGTGGGGCTCCTGTGGGGCTCTGGGGGTGCCCTATTGTTTAAGGAGTGGGGGCCCAGCCCAGGCTGGACACAGAGCAGGTCACACTCCCCATCCTGGGCGGTGGTGGGACCGTACCTGCGAGTGATGCCACAAGTTCCACCTGGGCATCCAGGGAGTCCTGGTCTCGTCTCTTTAACTTCTCTTTTCAGGATTTTGTTTTTAAAGATCATTATTCCCCAGCATTATTTTTGCACACAGCAGACCATCTGACGTCACTAGTGGGGCAGTGTACATACTACTATTAAAAAAAAAGACATGGGACATCAAAATGCAAAGAAGATGTTAATGAAAATAGCTCTTTGCCATACGTAGCGGCGGTGGTGGTGTTTTCTGCTGAGCTAATACAGTAGCCATTGGCCGCGTGTGGTTATGGGTTACTTGAAATGTGGCTGATATGACTGAGGAACCAAACTATTTTTCAATTTTACTTAATTTAAATTTAAATAGCCACATGTGGTAGGTGGCTGTCCTACTGGACAATTCAGGTCTAGACTCTGAAAATAACATGCCTTAGTTTAATTGCTCTCAATGTTATCAATATCAAGATATGTAATGTAATGAAATATCACTCCTCGGTAGTGACATTGACTTTGTTTGCTCGCAGAGCTCCCCTCCCTGCTTCCCATAGTGGACGTAGCCGAAGCCCTGCTGCATGTCCGAAACGGTGCCTGGTTCTTGTGTCTGCTGGTGGCCAATGTTCCTGATAGTTTCAATGAAGGTGAATATGATTTAAAAATGGGACACTGAAGAGATTTACTTGGGCATGGAAGGACCTAGTTTTGAGCTAATAAATATTTATGGGGTTTTATTTGATATTTTACCGTTTGGAGGTTTATTAGTGAGTACTAATTGTAGAAATGTTGAGTTTAGAGATTTCAAGATTGTTTTGAGATTAACAATTGAAGTACAGTGAATATGTAGCAGAAGTTTTTTCGCCGTTAGTCACCAGTGCTGTAACTGGACAGCAAGAAACACCAGAGAACTGGGAGATACGATCTGGCGTTCAGGGAGCGAAGGGGGCAGACGACCTGTCTGCGAATCAGCCCGTGAGCGGCCAGTGCGCGGGGCGTGCGGTCCGGAATCGGCGTTAGAGCTTCGCTCCTCAGCCTCGTCGCTGTCACTTCGCAGGAAAGTGTAGGGTAGGAACTGCGAAAAACCAGCGGAAATTTTGACGTCTATTCCGAACTACTACTGGTCGAGAATTATTATTTGAGTCTGAGTGATACAAAAATAAAAACATTTATTGAGCAAGGTCATTTGTGAATTGGGAGCCAAGGAGGAAAAAGCACACTGAACCTGGGTTGTAATTTCTAGATTTGTCGCTTACTCTGTGTGATTTTCATGAAGATATTTAATTTCTCATCTGTAAAGTGGAGATACTGATAATATTTCCCTGACATTTTTAAGAGAGTTATTGAACATCACAGGATATATGAAAGCCCTTTGGAAGCTGTGTCCTTGCTGATTTTCTGTGCACTTCTGTCGGTTACTGAGAGAAGGGCGTTGATGTCTGCAGGCATCTGTGGGTTTGGGTGTTTCCCCTTTCAGTTTGCCAGTTCTGCTTCGTGCGTTTTGAGGCTGTTATTGAGTGCGTGTACGTTTAGGGTTGTTGCATCTTTTTGATGAATTGAGCCTATTTCTTTTTCATTATGGAATGTCCTTCTTTATCCCTGGTAATAGTCCTTCTTTTAGAGTCGATGTTATCTGATATCCACATAGCTCTATCAGTACTTGCATCGTATATAGGTTTTTCCGTTGAAAAATTTTTTTAATCTGTTTCTTTATATTTAAGGTGGGTTTCTTGTTGATGGGTTTTTTTATAGACAGATCTTTTACAAAATTCAGTGACAGTCTGCCTTTTTAATTGGCCTATTTAGATTATTTACATAGATTATTTAATGTGATTATTGTGGTGGTTGGATTTAAGTCTGTCATCTTGCTGTTTTCTACTTGTTCCTTCCATTTGTTCTTTTTCCTTTCTTTATTTGGATTGAAATTTTTTTACAGTTGCATTTTATCTCACTGCTGTCTTATTAGCTATACTTCTTTATTTCATTTTTTTCTTTGCATTTATTTGTTGGTTTATTTACTTATTTATGTTTGTAGGATTTATAGTATTCATCATTAAGGTCTGGCAGTCTGCTTTCAAATGATTTTAAACCTCTTCACATGTAATGCACTGCACATCTGTTTATGCCTCTTGTCCTCTGTGCCATTGTTGTCGTAGATTTTACTTCTGCATGTGTTAAAAACTCATTTTTATAAAGTATATATAAAAGTACATTTTTACTACTTTTGCTTTAAAGAGTTAATTAGATCGTAAAGACTTTACAAACACAAGAGAAAAAAACCTCTTTTTCTTTATCCGCATTTACCGTTTCTTGGTGCTCTTCATTTCTTTTTGTAGTTCCACACTTCCATCTGGTATAATTTCCCTTTAGCATGAAGAACTTTTTAAAAACATGTCTTATAGCTCAGGTTTGCTGGTAACAAGTTTTCCCAGTTTCTTTTTAGGTGTTATTTATTTCCTTTTAGAGAGAGGGAAAAAGAGAGGCAGAAAAATATCGATGTAGGACAGATACACATCGATTGGCTTCCTTTTACATGCCCCCAACTGGGGACCTGGCCCACAACCCAGGCATGTGCCGTGACTGAGAATCAAACCAGAGACCTTTAGGCTCATAGGCTGGTGCTCAGTCCACTGAGCCATACCAGCCAGGGCTTATTTTTACCTGGGGAAAAACACCCCAAAACTCATTTTGATTTCATTTTTGAAATATTGTCATTGGGTATAAAATTTTAGGTTGACATTTTCTTTTGGCTCTTTCAAGATGTCATTCTATTCCCTGTGGTAATTTTACTTCTCTTCCTCTGTAGGTAGTGTTTCTTTTTATCCTCTGGATACTTTGTTTATTTTTTATTTCTTCTGGCTACTTTTAAGATTTTTCTCATCAGTGGAGTTAATTGAGTTTCTTGGTTTATAGTTTTCATCAAATTTGGAAAAATATATTTTTGTCTTCTATATCTCTTTTTGGGACTCCAATTACAAGTATGTTTGACTGCTTGACATTGTGCCACAGGTCACTGTGCATTTTTTGTCTCTTTTCACTGTTTGCTTAACTCGGGCCAGTTTTTGTTGCTGTGCTTTCAGGTTTCCCAACCCTTTTGTTCCATAGTGTCTAATCTGCGCAAATGATTGGTTCTCAAGGCTGAAAATATTTTCTCTAACATTTTACTTACAAAGCTTAAAGTAACAGAGGCCATTCACTGTTCAGTTTGTAGGGGCCTGATCAAAAATGGAGAACGACAAGATGAAGAAAGTCTTGGAGGAAGACGTAGGACAGATGCCTTACGCTTCTTATGTAAAATGAATCCTTCTCAGGCCCTCAAAGTCCGAGGCATGGTGGTAAGAGATCTTATTTTTATGAGACAAAAGTCTTTGTATTAGGAGCAAGAACATTTCTTAAGATGGTTTTTAGAATGTTGTAGAAAATTGTAATTATATGTACTGGATGTATTACTACTCTTGGTTTTTATGTTTTGTGATACATCATCCTCTAAACTTTGGAGGCTTTAGATTCTGAAGCATCCTGGCCCTTTTCCTTTTGATACTGAATTTAATTTGTTTTCTTTGTTGTGTTAGGTGGAGGAATGTCACTTGCCAGGTCTTGGAGTAGCTTTGACGTTGGATCATACTAAAAATGAAGTCAGTGAAGAGGGAGTGAGCGACTTGGTTTGTTTTGTTAGTGGTTTGCTTCTTGGAACAAATGCGAAGGTCCGCACTTGGTTTGGAACTTTCGTCCGGAACGGACAGCAGGTGAGGGGTAAATGTCTGTGCAGGCTGCTGCGGGTCGGGGTACCTTGGCGGTCTGCACAATAGGAAGAAACACTTTCAGGTGGTGTCGTTAGACTAGTGGTTCTTAAACGTCCTAGCTTCAGGACCCTCCTACCGTTTTACAGAATCACTGAGGATACCAAAGAGCTTTTGTCTGTGGATGTTTATCATATTGGAAATGAAAACTGAATAGTTGAAACAGTTATTTAAAAATAATAATAATACTATTACGTGTGGACCTAACATTCTGTTTTAAATTTATTTATTTATTTATTTTTACAGAGGGGAAGGGAGGGAAAAAGAGGGAGAAAAACATCAATGTGTGGTGGCCTCTTTGCGCCCCCTATTGGGGACCTGGCCTGCAACCCAGGCATGTGCCCTGACTGGGAATCGAACCCGTGACACGTTGGTTCACAGGCCAGCACTCAATCCACTGAGCCACACCAGCCAGGGCTGAACCTAACATTTTTAATGAAAAATAGCCATATATATTTTTTTAACTCCTCACCTGAGGACATTTTTTTTAATGCTTTTAGAGAGAGGAAGGGAGACCTTCTCTCTCTGAGAGAAACATCGATGTCAGAGAGAAACATTGACCGTTTGCTCCAAAACCAGGGATTAAACCTTCAAACTAGTTACGTGCCCTGACCAGGAATCAAACTTACAACCTTTTGGTTACAGGACGATGCTCCAACCACCTGAGTCACGTTGGCCAGGGCAGCCATATTTTCTAAAGTAAAAACATTCAGTGAGAAGAGTGGTGGTATTTCACATCTTTGCAAATCTCTTCAGTGTCTGCCTTACTAGCCTTTGGAAAATGGCACTGTGCCCTGGTGAGAAAACAGTAAGGAAGGCTGATAATGTCTTAGAATGATTAAGGACTTATTCTGACCTTCCGGACCCCCTGAAAGTGTTTGGGAATCTTCAGGGTTCTAGGTAAGACCCATGAGAACTCCTGCATTAGGTCATCAGATAAATTCTGTATCCAAGTTTGGCTTTATTTCTGGTCCGTTTGAAAACGAATTTTAGGCTGCACTTTTAAAGGGAGTTATCGTTTATTGTGGACCTTCTACATGTTAAGCACCATGCTCAGCACTCGGTGTCCTCGTCTTCTGGGTAATGTTCCTTTGTGTGCAATCAAGTTTCCTTATTTGAACTTCATGGTATGATTCAAGCAGATTTTACTCGGAAACACTAAAAATAATAACTAACGTGTGCCTCGTCCATTACAGTTTGAGCTGCCTTTGCATGCAGTATCTGTTCATTTGTTCATTCATCTACTTAACAGATGTTGGGTGCTTGCTGTGTGTCGGGCACAATGATAGGTCCTGTCGGAGATGGCTAAGACATTATCCCTGCCTGAAAACCTGTGGAGGTGATAGATAGACTTATAAATTCCTGACTTACAGCAGCCCTGGGAGATAAATATTATTAATCAAATACTCATTTCCTTGTCGTTAGGAAATTGGGGTTCAGAGAGGTTAACCAATGCATCTAACAGTATTTAACAGCATAACTGTTGTTTAAATTCAAGATCTTGTGTGTCCAAAATATGATTACTATCTACGATACCACATGACTGCATTAGTCATTATGTATTTGAAAGTACCATTCAATGATATTTTACAACTCAAATTGTATGCAATTAATTTAGTATTTTCTGCACAACCAGTCCAAATTAGGGTGAGTAGAGTATTCTTAAAATGAACCAGTGAATTTTGAGTTTTCTCTCTGTGGTGAAAATGAGATTCTGCAGTTACGACAGCCTCCTCAAAGGGGTCAGTGGCAAGCGTTTAGCTGGGGAGCTTTGTTTGAGCGTCCTTTTGACTTACTGCGTGCTCCATGCTTTCTTCTTTTTGTGGCACGTATTTCCTACAGAGAAAAAGAGAGACCAGTAGCTCTGTCCTTTGGCAGATGAGAAGGCAGCTTCTCCTGGAGCTGATGAGCATTCTTCCCACAGTAAGAAGTGCCCAGGCTGTGGAGGAAGCTGACATGGAGACGGAGCCCAGCGTGTCTGTGTGTTCGGGGCTGAAGGAAGAGCATGTCGTGAAAGCCAGTGCGCTCTTGCGTCTGTACTGTGCTTTGATGGGGATCGCTGGACTCAAGTATTCACTGATTTGATATTTTACCTTGTCATTTACCTTCTTGTTTCTCATCTCGAGAAAGTGAGCCAAAGGCCTTTTATTCCAAGGATTTGGGTTTTCTGTCAGGCTTAGTGGCCTGGCCTAGAACAGGAATGAAGACCTAAGGCAAAACATCCCTAGCTGGGATGTGTCTGTCTGTTTGGTCTGATTGTAAATATGATTATGTAAATATGGGACGGGCCAAAGCAGTTTAAGAAACGTGTGACTTCACCACGTTTGACATGAGTATAATGAATGATGTGTGAGTGATTCTTTGTCTTGTCCATGCGGCTGGTTGAAGTGCATCTCTCCTCTGTCCCCTATTACAACTGAGATCATAAGTTGTTTCACATTGATACGATGTGATTACTCAGCACAAGGTTTATTGTTTAGTCAGTGCACTGCATCCTTTTCCATAACGTCCTCGGCTGTTTTACACGGTCTACACCCTGCATGTCTTTGGTACATGCGGATTTCAGTTACCACTGTTCAGTTATCACCATCCCTCAACGTCTAATCCATGGGGCATTAACTATGCCATCGTGCAAACTGCCAATCTGCTGAGAGCCCTTTAAGCCAGCGTCACCATGTAAATAACATGCACGTCACGGTCGGTGGCCAGTTGCATTGTTTTGTTTTTTTTAAGTCTGTCAGCAGTCGGCCACCACACAGCTATTACTCAGTTTATGAATAGATAGCAAGGTGGGTAGTTTGTCTCCTTGTCAGCGATCAGCCCCTGTGGGCTGATAAGTCCTCACTGAAAGAGGGACTTAGCCAATAAAGATGAAAGTGAAGCAAACACGCAAAGTGGTACTGGTGGAAGTGACCGTGTGAAACGTAGCGGAGGAGACAGCTGACTTGTGAGAAGTTCCACACAGCTGCCACTTGAGAGACCCTAGATTTGTAGCCGGACGAGTTAGGGAAGGAGAGCTTGTCAACGTAAATGGGGAATGTCACTGTGACAGAAAGGATGAAGAAGTCTCCGAGGAAGTGATGCTGGCCCAGATCTTCTCAGGAAAGGAGCTCCCAGCTATTTCATGACTGGAAGTACAAAAGATAAAATGCTGGAAGCTCATCCAAACTTAGAAGAGGGCATGACAATTCATTAAGGCTTAGAGAAGACATTCACTCTGAATTGACAAGGGCTGTTCAAACTACTGCTGATTGTTTTTTTTTTTACAAAGAAAACACTTTAATTCCCAATGAGTCTAGTATTTTCCATGATAAAGTGCTATATACCTATTAGTAGTACTATTTTTTAATGTCCCCAGGCATTATAGCTGACAAAGAGTTTTTAACGTTTTGACAAAAACATTGAAAGGTCATGGAACTGTTGAACTGTTCCCCATTGATTATTAAGGTCGTGGTGCGGGCTTTGAGCTTGCGTGGTGATCTTTGTGCTTCCACACTGTCGTGCAAAACGCGCCCTGCGTGTGGCTATGTGTGAGGAAGAACACTGGTCTATACTCGAGAGTTGTGCTTTCGACCACTCAGGATGGTAAAGGTTTCCTAAATAGTGAGATGTTACTACAAAGCTCAAAATTTGTATCAAACGGTTAACCTGTTGGTAAGTTCCTATGTCTCCTCCCTTCCTCAAGTGAAAAACAGTAGAGCGTAATAATGCATTTCTTGTGTAGACCCACCGAGGAAGAAGCTGAGCAGTTGCTGCAGTTGATGACAAGCCGTCCTCCTGCCACACCGGCTGGGGTCCGCTTTGTCTCCCTCTCCTTTTGTATGCTGCTGGCCTTTTCTGCTCTTGTCAGGTAGGTACTGTGTCAGTTGCTTTATTTTTATCGAGGTCTGCTTTTGTTCATTTTTTAATTTTCACAAATTGCAGGTTACAGTTGACATTTAATAATGTATTAGTTGCAGGTGTAGAGCGTAGTGGTTAGACATTTTTATAAAAGTTACATTCCCCCCAATAAGTCTTGCACCCACCTGGCATCACGTGTAGTTGTTACAGTATTCTGGGCTGTATTCCCTAAGCTGTGCTTGACACTGCCGTAACTATTTTGTACCTGTCAGTTTGTACTTCTTAATCCCTTCACCTTTCTCACCCATCTGGTAACCATCCGTTTGTTCTCTGCGTCTGTGAGTTTGCTCCTGTCTTGCTTGCTCATTTATTTTGTGTATTAGATCCCACACACAAGTGAACTCATATGGTAATTTGTCTTTCTCTGACCTATTTTATTTACCACAATACCTTCGAGATTCATCCATGTTGTCGCAAATGGTAAGACCTCGGTCTTTTTTAGGACCAAGTATCCCGTTGGATACATGTGCCGTTTCTTTATCCATTTGTTTTTTGACTGGAGCATTTAATGCATTTACATTTAACGTAATTATTGATAGGTATACAGTAATTTCCATTTTATTAGTTGTTTTCTGATTGTTTTTGTAGTTCTCTGTTCCTTTCTTATTCTCTTGCTCTCTCTTGTGTGTTGTCAACTCTCTGTACTGTTGTGTTTGGATTTCTTTCCCTTTATTTCTTGTGTAGCTCTTGAATACTTTTGGTTTGTGGTTACCATGTGCTTCATAGATACCAAACTGTGTTTGTTTATTTATTTTAATTTATTGATTTTTGAGAGGGGATTAGGGGAAGAGGGTGAGAGAGAGAGAGAAAAAAACAACAGTTTATTGTTCTATTTATTTATGCATTCAGTGGTGCCCTGCCATACCCACAACCTTTTCTTATTGGGGCGATGCTCTAACTACCTGAGCTACCCAGCCAGGGCTTGTTCTCCTTTTTAAAAATCAGCTTTTGCCTTGGCTGGGGTGGCTCAGTGGGTTGAGTGCCGATCTGTGAACTGAAAGGTTGCTGGTTCGATTCCCAGTCAGGGCACATGCCTGGGGTGTGGGCCAGGTCCCCAGTTGGGGGTGTGCGAGAGGCAACCAATCAATGTTTCTCTTACACATTGATGTTTCTCTTCCTCTCTTTCTCCCTCCCTTCCCTCTCTCTAAAAAGAAATAAAAATCTTAAAAAAAATAAAAATAAACATCAGCTTTATTGAGAGACAATTTGCTTACCATAAAATTCACCAGTTTTAAAGTGTACAATTTAGTAGTTTTCAGTATACTTAGGAAGTTAACACAGCCATCACCACCATCACATTTTAGAACATTTTCATCACTGCAGGAAAACACTGCTCATTCTATGCTCATTTTACCTTTTGAGATTTGTTCTCGATGTTATCTTCTAATTCTATTTAGTTTTTAATTTCTAAGAGCTCTTTTCTCTGTTCCTTCTGTGTCATGTCTGTTGCTTTGTGGTGGCATGGTTTCTCTGGTATTTTGCATAATGATTGAAGGGGTTTTATTTGTCCTGCTTTCCTTTCTCTTAAGTTTCTTCTCTTCTGCCCTTTATTTTTCTTTATGGTCCTTATTTTTCAGGCTGGGAGCTTTTTTCCCCAGGGGTTTGATAATTCTTGATTGTTCATATTTAAGAGTTGGAAGCTTAAAAGCAGATTGGAATTTCTAAGTGCATAGGTGGTTCTTTGGGAGACCCTTAGGCCTATCAGAGTCTTAGAGAAGACTCTGCTCTTGCCTGGAGAGTGAAGGTCTGACAAAAAATCCTATAAATAAAGTTAAAAAGTCAGGGGTAATGGCTGTGAGATCTTAGTCTGCAGTATAATGATTCACTTAATTATCCTACTTTCTGAGAAATCCCTGGTTGGCCCTCATTCTAGACACCCTCTTTTATCATCTCCAGAGAATAAATCTCCAGTCTTCTCTTCTCGGGGGCGGGGATTCATCTACTTGTGTAGATTGGAGGAGGTGATTTGGAGGTCTACTCCTCATGTAGACTTCTGGCATTTTTAATGTAGTCTTTTTCTTAGCTCTTACAGAACTGCCTGGAGCCATTTCTGAATTTGGGGATTCTGTGGTATCAAGTAACTTAGTTTTTTTCCTGGCAGGGTAATAATTTGCTTTCTCCGGGCTGCGAAGTCAGTTGCCACTCATCCATATATATACTAGCTTTCAGTTTTTTGTGTTATTGTCCCTCTTCATCATCTTATGCATTTATGGATTTTAAAGAAAATCCCTTTAATGTTGTTTGAGTGGAGTTTCAGGAGAGTATGAAATTGGGTGCATGAAATGAAGTCCTTTCTTTTTTTTTTTTAAAGCTGAGTCCTGTGGCCCACATCTTGCGTGGCAAGAAATTCAGTCTTGCGATGTATTCTTTTTTTGTTTTTTAAGATTTATTTATTTCTAGAGAGAGGGGAAGGGAAGGAGACAGAGAAGGAGAGAAACATCAATGTGTGGTTGCCTCTCACGCGCCCCCCACAGGGTACCTGGCCCACAACCCAGGCATGTGCCCTGCCTGGGGATGGAACCAGCGACCCTTTGGTTTGCAGGCCAGTGCTCAATCCACGGAGCCACACCAGCCAGGGCCCTTTCTTTTTACCTGAAGTAATTTCTAAACATATCTAATTCTCATTATTTCTGTAAGGTGGGTATTTTTAATCTGTATTTTATAGGGAGGAGAGCTTCAGTTCAAAATGATTATTTAAATTTGTTTTTCAGGGTCACTCTACCAGTAATTAGCATAGATGGGATTGCCATTGAGGTCTGTCTTGCAGGCTCTAATGGGTGTAATTTTTCTACTACATAGCACTGTCTTTTATTAGTGAAATGATTTAGGTATGATTGAGAATGACCTCTCCAATGTTCTTAGCTTGGGTAGCAGGCTTTTCAGTGGCTTTTTATTTTCCCTGTTTATACTGCAATGAAGTAGGAGATTGATGAAAATTATTTTCACAGGTCAAAGTTCACGTGTACCTTTCAATCTCAATCTAGGAATTTCCTTTCAAAGTCATTGTTGGTACATTTTTATAACCATTTTACATACCTCATGAGCAGTGGCTGTCTCTTTTTTCTATTTCTTTTTTCTCTTTTGAATACTGATCACTTATTTTCTACAATTTCAAATTCTCAAAATGTTTTTACAAGTTAAATTTCATTTTTCAGGTAAAAGATGGACTAATTTGTTATTGTCTTAGTACTCAGTTTGTGACTTTTTGATGATTAAGTTTTAACACTAGATTTTTTTCTGTATGCATTAAGTATCAACTGTTAATATGATTCTTTTAATATTTTAATCTGAAAAGGCCTTTGCTTTTTCAAGGAATGTGAGATGTTCACTCTCTCCAGCTTGCAAATGGAATGAGTAACTAAGACTTTTGAAAAAGAGATTTTTTACTATGTACGGAACATTGTTGAAGAAAAGCACAGGTGCCCCTTCTTCATCTCTAGAACTACTTCATATCTCAATGGCAGTGGCCAATTCAACACGCTGTTAATTTGAATCGATGTTTCAAAACAGGGCAGGAGAAAATAATTTCAGAATGCTCTCTTATCCTTATGCTAGTATATCTCAGTTAATCCGGTGCCGTTCTGGTATGTTTTATGCAGTACACCTGAACAGGAACAGCTAATGGTAGTGTGGCTAAGTTGGATGATAAAAGAAGAAGCTTATTTTGAGAGGTAAGGTGACTTCGTTGGTTTCAGTTAGCTGAGTGGGTGTTTCCCATCCTCTGTTTCGAAATTGAAATTCGTGTTTCCTTTTCTCTTCCAACAGCACTTCAGGCGTCTCTGCTTCTTTTGGGGAGATGTTGCTGCTGGTCGCTATGTACTTCCATAGCAACCAGCTTAGTGCGATCATTGACTTGGTCTGCTCCACTTTGGGGATGAAGGTGAGTTCTCTCTTATTTTCTTTCTAAAGAAATTGTCTCAAAGCTGGGCATTTTTTTGTGGTGTAAAGTAAATAGATGTTCATTCTGAAGTAATTTTAGCTTAATAGTTTGAAATCAGGAACTCTTAGAAAAATTAAGTTGTGAAAACATTTATTTACCAGAGTAATAGATGTTCAATGTAGAAAGCTCAGAAAACACAGAAAAGAAGGGAAAAATATAATTCCTTTGTTTAGAAGTATCAGACATACTGTTGTCAACATTCTGGTGTCTGTTCTTTCTTTACATTGACATGCATATCTTATAATTTTAAAGAATGTAGCAATATATGATGAGCATTTCCTCATATCAAATGTTCCAGTACCATATTATTAATTCTAATACCAAATATTCCTCTCTATGGTAATCCATTATATGGACCAATCATGACTTTCTTAATGGATCTTTTCTTTTTTTTTTAAAGAGATTTTTATTTATTTTTAGAGAGGGGAAGCAAGGGAGAAAGAGAGGGAGAGAAACATCAGTGTGTGGTTGCCTCTTGAGCACCCCTCAATGGGGACCTGGCCCACAACCCAGGCATGTGCCCTGATTAGGAATCGGACCAGTGACCATTTGGTTCCCAGACTGGTGCTTAATCCACTGAGCCATATCAACCAGGGCTTAATGGATCTTTTCTTATTTGCCATGTCAATTTGCTAATTTTGGAAAAAAATGCTTAGATTAAAAAACCTTATTTATGTGACTATATACACATATTTTCAGATGCTCTTTGTATTACTTCCTTAGGATAAATTTCTAGGAGGCAGTTATCAAGTACAAGACTATGATGATGTGAAGGTTTAATGAGTACTGCCACGTTGTCTTCCAGAAAGATAATAGCAGTTTTGCTGATTTCATTAGTGCGTGAGAGGGACCATTTTCATCTGCTCTTGCCATCACTGGCATTACCAAAATTAGGTTGATGAAAAATGGTCTCACTTATTTTGCATTTCTTTGATTACTAGTGAAACTTGTTTTTGTTTTGTTTTTTTTGTTTTTTCTTTTAAAGAGAGGGAGAGAAACATCGATGTGTGGTTGCCTCTCGTACGCCCCCAACTGGGGACCTGGCCCACAACCCAGGCATGTGCCCCGACTGGGAATCGAACCAGCGACCTTTTGGTTCGCAGCCCGTGCTCAATGCACTGAGCTACACCAATCAGGGCAAAACTTGGTTTTTATTATTATTTTTTATAGTTCACAGTGATTTTTTTGTAATTTAAAAAATTTATGTGTTTTGGCTGTTAATTTTATTTTTTTTAAAGATTTTATTTATTTATTTTTAGAGAGAGGAGAGGGAGGGAGAAAAAGAGGGAGAGAAACATCAGTTAATTAGCTCTTGCATGTCCCTAACTGGGACCTGGCCGGCAGCCCAGGCAAGTGCCCTGACTGGGAATCGAACCAGTGACTTTTTGGTTCATAGGCTGACGCTCATTCCACTGAGCCACACCAGCCAGGGTGGTTTGTTTTGTGAAAAACTTATCAATGTCCAAATTTTTCTTTAGGTATTTGTAAGATTTAATTTTTATTTCACCCATTCAAAAGGGCTTTTTATATAAAAATGACATGGCATTATTGCCTTATATATCATATTTCATCAATTTCAAGACATATTCAGTATTGAATCATCCCAATTCAGAATTCAATAGATTCAGTATTCAGTGACTAATTTTCCAGTTGTTGTGTGATATTAATGTGGTAGTGTTTCCCCCTTTTTTTCTTGAAAAGCTACTGTTAAATTAGGGATGTATTTATAATCCTTAATGTCTTCAAAAGTGGAAAAGTACATCATGTTGCAACTAATTTTTTTCCCAGTTGTTTTTGCCATGTGGAAATTATTATTTCTTTTGTGTGTAGTATATTATTTCTTTTGTGGTTCTTACTTTGCTGTTATGCTTAGAAATGTTTTTCTTTCCTCAGGTTTATAGAAATGGTCACCTATATTTACTTCTAGTGTTTTGTGGCTTCAAGTTTTGCATTTAAATCTTTAATACATTTGGAGTTTATTTTGGCAATGGTGCCATGAGCAAACAGAGAGCAGGTCCCATAATGTCATATTGTTCAATGTCATTTTGTGATACAATGAAGAGAAGCTGTAGGAACCTAACTCTTGTTACTATCAATTAACCCCTGGTAAAATTGGTTTCATTATACAGGGGTGGCAAAAGTAGGTTTACCATTGTGAGTACATGAAATATAAGTTTACTCCTGTATTATTATTTATTAATTATTGTATTATTTGCCTTCTTCTTTGTCAACCTTTTGCCCACCCCTTTATGTCATTTCTCTTAAAATTGCAGACCCTACCAACAATGTTAAGTGAGGACTTACCATATAGATCCCCCAGAAAGGGAGTTGTCCCACCTCTCTACTGAATAATCAATCCTCTTCTCACTGACTGGAAATGTCAACAATTGTATTTACTAAGTACTTTGATATGGCGGTTCATTTTCTGAAGAAAAACACACTTTAATGTTGGGTCTGAGAAACCACTTCTGAAGTAGAGTATTTGAACGTTAATGTTGTAGATCACAGTCACTTTAGGTAATAAATATATGAGAGAAAATTGTGCTTCACATATTTTTATATGCTGTTGGAATTGTTTTGGTTGTTTTAGATTGTAATTAAACCAAGCTCCTTGAGCAGGATGAAGACTATCTTCACACAGGAAATCTTTACTGAGCAGGTACTTGTTTTAGCTTCATTCTTAGGTGCTCTTCAAATTCCTTTTATAGCATTCTTTGGGGGCAACTTGTGTATCTCAGTTTAAGAGAATAGTAAGATATTTTTCTATTCATTTTTAGTTTCCAGTGATGATTGATTTAATCTTTGAAACATCTGTAAAGAATAATCTCATTTAAAATTTACTTTTAAAAGTTATTTAATACATATAAAAGCATGTTTTAAATTTACATATTTTGGAGACTTGAGTAGATACTTAAGAGTATAGTCTTAGGTCTTGTGATGAGAGGGATCTCACATGGGGTAATCATTTGGATTTGTCAGAAGAAAAATAAAATAGAGACCTATTTAAATCTTTAGGCACATTTCTAACTAGGTTATAAACTAGAGTCTAAATTCCTTATTTTTGTATTTACATGTTCTTATTTGGCCTCAGCACTTTTTTCCCCTGGTTATTTCCAAGGATATTTTATTTTTTCAGTGAAGGAGACTATTGTAAAATTTAACATTAATTCCCAGATTCATTTTTCAAGTTAAATCTCAGAATACAAAAGTAAATGTCTTAAAAAATGAAATATGTGAAGATACCCACGGATCCGTAATCATTACTTCTTTTAGGTAATTTCCCACCTCCTACCAAAGCCTCCTTCCTCCCTCAATGCGCATGCGCCGCCACGCACCAGTCACACGTGGGACTCGGGAGAATTTCTCCTACCAAAGCCTCCTCCCTCCCCTCAATGCGCATGCGCCGCCATGCACCAGTCACACGTGGGACTCGGGAGAATTTCTCC
>VMDR010012840.1:0-25907 GCA_007922815.1 Macrotus californicus | reverse complement strand
AGCTATGCTTTGCACATGTTATCTCATTTAATCTTCGCAAAGCCCGTGAGGTGGTACTTAGTCTTCCCTATTCTAGAGACAATGTACTGCAGCTCAAAGGGCAGATGATTCTGGCCCAATGCTAGCAAGTGGCAGACCTTGGAGTTTAGGTCAGTGTTACCTCCTTCTCCTGTTATTTCCACTGTAGCATCCTGCCTCTGAGAAATGACATGGCATCGCAGAGGTAAGGTTAAAGTGCTACAGGGGTAGAGTTGAGCAATCGATGAATTTTTCCTGGAAGAATCTTCCAGGGAAGCATCAGACAGCAGGAGATATTTGAGAACAGCTTTGAATAATTAATCCAAGTTTTCCAGGTGAACAAGAAAGGTGAAAGCATTCCAGGCTGAGAATATAACATGAACAAAAGTATGTAAGTTTTGTGCCTTAAAGGAATTAATCAAAATTTTCTCCTTTTTATTTCTAGACACAGCATAGGTACTTAATAAAGGCTTATTAGCTTACTTTTTGTAGTCATCCTTTTTGCTCATTGTTGCAGACATGCTACTTGCTTCTCCAAAATTGTCCCACCTTTGCTTCTTAGTAACAAAATCCTAGTTTCCGTGGAAGTAGCAATGTACACAGCTAAAAGATTATGTTTCCCAGCCTCCCTTGCAGCTTGAGAATAGAAAAATAAATTATTGAGGGGATTTTTGGAAAAATTCCATAAGAAATTGATAGACAGTTGACTTTCCCTTTATCTGCATGTTTTGATTCTTGCTTTGAATGCTGTATTCATAGTCATGGGTCCAGTGGCTATCTGCAACAAACCGTGGCTTAACCTTGAGAATGGAAACCACATGAACCTGGCAATAAAATGAAAGTCAGAAAGAGCCAGGGTGAAGTCACCATACTAATCCTAAATGCCTATTTTAAAGTATATTTTATGTGAAAGATAAGTTTCTAGCATTTATGCCACCATCGTTTCTGTTCTGTCCTAGTACAAGCCAAATACAATTCTCACTGATATCTCCCCAATTCAGCGTCCATTCCAGGATGTAGGTGACTGGGACACATACACATGCTGATGCCTTGAAATTACTATTTGGAAAATGCACAGAAATACTGAGAGAAATTTCCAGCTGGACCCCATTCCCAAGTTGGATCTCAAAGGCAGTTTTATACCAACCATATAACCTGGAAGAATTCCAGAAGCCTTTTAAAAAGACAAAGTGGCTGCTGTTGCTGCTGATACTGCTATAGTTTAGTGAAAACTGAAAGGCCGGAATGATGACCTTTCAAGAAGAACAAATGTTGTTAAATAATGGATTTCTTCCCACCTCCTGCTACAGTCAAGAGCAAGAGGATGAAAAGGGAATCCTATTCTTCTATTAATAACTCCTCAGTCAGGTTCATGCTGACAAAGCAGAAATCAACTGTAAAATTAGCAATTTTGCCTGCAAATTAGCCCCTTGCAAAGCCATAAAAAGAGGAAAGGAATTAAGAAAAATTCTATTAATGAAGTCAAGGATGGAAAATCCAAGAGTGATAGAGCATAAATATCCAGATAACTGATACTTATTTTAAGGAAGATATTACCCAGGTTTTAAATAGCTGCTTATAGCTGTATGTGAAGAAAGTGTTAATTTATAGCCCTTGGATCAGTGGCCTTTCTTAATGGCTCCTTGGAGCAAATCTATCAGAACTTGAGGAGCACAAGGTTTTGGTTGATGTTAATAAAAACTACCCCATCCACCCCTATCTGAGATATTACTCTTCCAGTTTAGAAAAGCAATGCAGTAAGTGGAAAACAGTTAACTTCACAGGCAGAAAAAGTTAGCTTTGAACCTAGCTCTGCTCCTTCACTAGCCTTGGGGGAGTCTTTTCATCATCCTGGGCCTCTTATTATGTCTTCTGTCAAAACAGAGGGTGATTGTGTTTCATTGTGTTAGCGTCAAATTAAGTACCGTGCAAAGAATTTGGCCCTTAATAAGTTGTTAGCAAACGTTATTCCCTTTCGCCTTTCCCTTCCAGATCAGAGGGCCAGGAAGTACAAACCTCACAAACCAGGCAAAGCAGTTACACTTAGCTTTGTGCCATTTTCTCCATAAGAAAATCAATCCCTACAGAGGAGCTGAATATGTTTTCATAATTTATAGCTGGTGTCAAACAACAGGCTCCTATTTGCAATTTTATGAAAATGTTAAATCAGTGTCCAGTAGTGGGGGGTAATCAGAAAGATGAAACTGAGATCCCTTTAATAGTGAAAGGCAAGGGGCTCCATTTCCAAGAAATTTGAACTTGGTACAATTTGCTTCATTTGTAGCTTTGGTAGTTTCCACTATCACAGTCACCTAATACTTCTTAAGTTCCAAGGGGATATGAGGAGTTTGGGGCTCTTTCGAAGGTGCTAGGTGAGTCTCAATCATTCCTGTTTACTTAGTTCAAGAGAGTATTTCACATCTGAAACACACATTTCAGTCCTAGGGCTGAAAAATGACAAGATATAGACAAAGCAAATAAATCCACAATGCACGTGGAAGACAGGCACTATTTGAAGGTGGATAAATCATTGAGAAAGATCTGAATAGCATTTTAAAAATTGTTTTCTAATTGATGGCTGTAGCTTACAAGACTGGGAAAATTTAAAAAAATCCAACTATATTAGAAACACAAGTCATCACCTCTGAATGTTGTACTGTAATCCCGGAATCATTTCCCTTCTTCTTCTTCAGATCTGAAGATCATAGGATCTGGTTTAGGTGGGACTCTTAGAAATAATTTAAATTCTTCCACTACTTCACCATTGAGTTGTTTTTCTCCTTGTGTTTGAGCACTTCCAGCGACAGAAAAAAACATGCTCCCCAGAGCAGTTGAGTTCACATGTGCATCAAGAAGCTCTGATGTGTTAGGCAACTGTGCAGAGGAGATGTATTAATTTCTTAAGGCTGCCATGACACAGTATAGTAGTCTCCCCCTTTTTACAATTTAATTTTATTTAAAAAAATTATTGAATTTATTGGAGTGACATTGATTAATGCAATCATATAAATTTCAAGCATATAGGTCTATAGTATATTGCATATTGCATTGTATATTTGTATACAGATATTTGTATATTGTATTGTGTGTTCACCCTCCAAAGTTAAGTTTCCTTCCAACACCATTTGTCCCCCTTTTACTCTTCTACCTTCCCCACTCCCCTTTCCCTCTGGTAATCACCATACTGTTGTCAGGGTCTGTGAGTTTTTTTCTTAATTTCCCCCTTGTTATCAGTTTTGCTTTCCATGGTTTCATTCCCTGCCACCCTCCCTCCCCCCATTAGTCAACTGTGGTCTGAAAATATTAAATGGAAAATTCCAGAAACATACAATTTATAGGTTTTAAATTGCACACTGTTCTGAGTAGTGTGATAGAATCTTGTGCTGTCAGCTCTGTCCTGCCCAGGATGTAAATCATCCCTTTGTCCAGCATATCCACCTGTCTATGTTCCTGTCCATTAGTCACTTAGTAGCCAACTTGGGTATTAGAACAACTGTCACAGTGTCGTGGTATTTGTATTCAAAGAATGCTTACTTTACTTAAAAATGTCCCCAAACTGCAAGAGTAGTGATGCTGGCAACTCAGATGTGCCCAAGAAAAGCCATGGGTGCTTCCTTTAAGTGAAAAGATATTTTGAGACAGAGCGAGAAAGACCATATTTACATAACTTTTATTATAGGATACAGTATTGTTATAATTTTTTTATTTTATTAGTAGTTGTTGTTAATCCCTTTCTGTGCCTAATTTATAAATTAAACTTTATCATAGGTGTGTGTGTATAGAAAAAAATAGAGAGAGAGAATTTGGTACTATACATGGGTCAGGCATCTCCTGAGGGTCTTGAAATGCATCCCTGTGGATACAGGCACTACTGTACCACAAACTAGGGAACATAAAACAACAGAAGTTAATTATGTCACAGCTTTGACTGTTACAAGTTTGAAATCAAGGTGTTGACAGGTCCCTGCTCCCTCTGAAACCTGCAGGGAAGACTTCTGCCTTGCTCCGAGCTCCTTGCTTCTGCACTGGTATGAGCCCCTCTGCGCATTCTCTGTATATACAATGTGTCAGTCCTATGTTTGTGCTGACTTTGTCCCAGTGTAATTTTCCACTCTAAGTAAAATAAATATGTTAAAAAAAAGAAAGAATAAAGGTAAACTGAGTTGCAGCTGAGGACCCCAATGTCAGGGCCAGGTATAGGACCCTGAGCTGGTTGCCTTTTAAGACTGGGCAGCCCAAGAAACAGATTATTGCCCGAACAGTGAAGAGAGATTTTGAAAGGGAGTAATGAGAAACTCCAGCAGCTGGAAGTGTGGACCAAGAGGCTTCAGAATGATGTGAAGGAGAGCTTGAATGATGACCTAGCCACACCCAAATCTACTCTGAAAATATCCTTAGACATCTTCTCCATTCCCCTCTGTGAGCAAGACCAGGACTTGCTGGACATGGCCATAAAGCAGATGGATGCCTTCAATCAGGAAAAGGTGAACCAGATCCAAAAGACCTTGACTGAGTCCTTAAAAAGTTTGGCAGTTTTCCCAAGCCTCAGCATGGCAGTGAAGCAGTGGGAGCAGGCCTTGCAGGATGATAGGCCATTAAAGGCCAATGTCGAAAAGTACAAGGAAAAGGAAAAGGCAGGGCTGGTGCTGGCTGAACTTGACCAGGCCCAAGATGAGCTTCAGCCTGTGCGGGAAGACCTGGACACCAGATCAAGCAGCTGCTGGATGAAATGCTATGGTTCTCCAATAGCCAACTCTACTACTTCCAGCACAGCTTTGTGTTCCTGATCCTAGCGCAGATGGCACACTACTCTGAAATGTTTAAGATCTTTGGAAACTTGGCCCATCAACTTGACCAGCTAGTGACCCAGATAAGCAGCAGGAGTGGGAGAATGAGGCCAAACTGAATGAGCTCAGAGCCCTGTCTATGGTGGCTGCTGACCGATCTATCAGTGTCTATCACCCTGGGAAGACTCCAGGGATATTGGTCAGTCTCTCTAGTCTTTTCAAGTGTAGGCTCAGGCATCAACCCAGCAAAAGCTCTCCCTCTGGGAAGAGGATGACAACTGAAGGGTTGGGGCAGAGGCAGCTCCTGCTCTATCTCACCAGCTCTTTAGAATAAGCCTGGCACCAGGAGCCCCAAGCAGGCTACTATCTCCCCACCCAATAGCAAGAGTTTGCAGACACCAATAAGCAGTGTAGAAAAACCCCAGGGGCTTTCTTATTTCCAAAAATCCATCTAAAATGCATCCTGGCCTAAAGCCAGAGCATCCAGACTTTGAAGGGCATGGGCTTTGTCAGCTCATTTGAGGTCTTAACCTAGCTTGCATGGTTGGGATCACATCAATCTCCATAAGACATTGTGGGGAGTCCACCCATTCTCATTTCCTTTTTCCACTTCAAAGACTCTCTCTCTCTTTCTTTTTTTTCCTGGGAGAGTCCTGGGATATTGCCTTGGGGAACCTGAGAGAGCCTGGTTTTCCAGCCTTGACAGACCCAGCCTCTGAGCACAACAAAGGCTGGTTTAGCCCACTTCTATCCCTAGGTCAAGTGCAGGTAAGAGCCCCAACTGTTCTAGGTTCACTAGGACACTGAGAATTAGCTTATATTCATATATATATCCTAGCACAGAAAATGTCACAGGTCTATTCACAGGCCTCAAAGCAAAAACAGTGGATTTGTGCTGGTAATTTATCCTGGGTCAGAAAGAGAGCAATGCCTTAGGCTGTTTTTCAAGGGAAGAATAGGCCGGAAAAAATTCTAGATACAGGTCAGTGGCCAGGAGGAGGAAGTACAGGGCATGGCTCTTTGAATTAGGGCCCCAGGGTACTTTGACAGAAGCCTGCATTGCTGCGCCTGGGGCCTTGGCTTCCTGTGTTCCATTGAGTGAGGACAATGAAGAAGTTCTAGCCTGAAACCCAAATTACACCTTTGCAGTGCCTGGCCCCGAAAGGTCAGGACTGAACTGACAGCTTGCTTCAGTTCTTGCCCCTTTCCCCCAACTTAGGACCCACAGCGGAAAGCCAGATGTGCTCCCACTCACCAGTTGTATTGGATGCCCTTCTTCTAGTCAGCCCACCTCCAGCTTCCCCACGCTAACAACCTTCCATTAGGACTGACCTTCCCCTTTTGTCATTGTAAAGCTTTCTCACTTCTCAGGCAGCCTTTCATTTGAGTCTCTGCCAAATGCCAAGTGCTAGTGGTAGCTGAGTCTCTTGTTCTCAGTAAGCAATGCTTATGCTCATTGAGTGATCTTTGCTTAGCTCTGCAGAGGTTATGAGCTCGAGGAGCAAATAAAGCACTCAAAAAATACCCTCCCCTCAAAAAACAAAACAAAACACTCCACCTAGATAGATTTTTGTGATACTATGCTTATTGATGAAATAGTTCCATTGATAAAGTTTTATACATCAAAGAGCTTTGAATTTGACCAGGCTGCACATTAATTCATCTCTGAAAAAGTAAATGAAGTAAGTGGCATTTAATTTTAGCTGCCATATTATACAGCATTAAAAAGCTTACGCATTAGGTAGTTTTCAAAATGTTACACTATGTGCAATAGCATTCAGTAGCCAGAGGCCATCATCTCCCTGGGACTCACACAGAGAGGTCTCCTTCGAGAGCTGAATGGTAAATAGCTGGTATTTAATGACAAAAGAACTCCTAACCTGAGTTTTCTACCACCGATGCAGACTGGTCTCCTCAGCCACATTTTGTCATACCAGTGAAGACAGGCCAGCAATTACCTTGTGTGTCACTTGGCACGAGAGCACCAGGTCTGTCTGATGGTGGTGGCAGACACTGTGATTATATCCAGGTAAATAAAGGGCTCTTTTTAAAAATGCCGATTTGAGATACAAATCAAGAGTTCAACATATTCAGAACTGAGTTTTGAGCAGTCTGGTATCCTGAATGCTCCCAAGCTTTTGCTGGTTGCCAGCCACCCTAGGCATTCCTTGGCCTCACTCCAGTCTCTGCCTCCATCATCACATGGCCATCCATCCTCCATCTTTGTATGTCTCTCTTATTATAATGACATCAGTCATTTTTAATTAAGGGCCCACCCTATTGCAGTATGACCTTATTTTAACTAGTTACATCTGCAACTAGTATTTCCAAATAATTTCACATTCTGAAGTACTTGGGCTTAGGACTTCAATATGTCATATTTGGGACACAATTTAGTTTATAACAAGATATAAAGGTGATTAATAATCGATCCCTGCTATGGATCCCCTCCTCATTCTATAGCTTACAGAGATACAGGCTTAGAAGTTAGACAAACTTGGCTTTGAAGCTCAGCCAAATCCACATAGTAGCAGTGTGACCTTAGCCAAGTTACTTAAGCCATAGTTTCATCTAAAAAAAATGGGACAAAAATTTGAGAAAATTAAATCAAAGGCTATAGAGTGTGTATCAAGGTGACTAACAAAGGGTGGGCACTGAATAAATACAACTGTTTTCTTTCCCAATACCATGACTTTATTGTCTGATCAGTGTATTCACTCATACGTGTACATTCATTCTTTCAGCAAGGTTTATTGAGCACCTAATATATGCCACGCACTAAGATATCATTAACTTAATACAGAAAAAAACAGACATGATCCCTTCTCTCACGGAGATTACTATTCAGTTCTTACCTGGATTTTAATTGAAATGTTTATTCAACAAAATGCCAAAACAAACTCAAGGTAGGAAGAATAGTCACTAGCCCACAGCCTGAGTATTGAAGGGTGATAAAGGAAAAAAGAACTAGTATTTATTGAGTGTTTACCATGTAACAGACACTGTCTAAGTTGAGTTATATATTATCTCACTGAATCCAAAATCAACCTGGGGAAGTAGTTGTTCAAGTAAGTAAACTGGGATTCAGGGAAGTGAAAAAACCAGCTTATGGACACCCAGCTAGTAATTACTAGGAGCCTTTTCCCCAATACACACCGGAGCCTGTGCAGTCAGTCAGGCATTTTGTCGTGAAATTGAAGATGCAAGATGCAGGGATGAATGAGGGAGAAGAGTGGCTCAGTCCTCCTTTCCCCAAACCCTTGACTCTATGCTTTATAGGACAGTTTATCTTCAAAAGGAAGCTCTCAGGCCATCTTTCTACTCAGTTATGTCTTCTTTTCCTTCCATGTTACATATGAGAGCAATTCAAGCAAAGCTTAAGTTGTGCCAAATTCTGTTCACTTTATGCTCATTGGGTTTGAAGAGATCTACTAGGACTCTTTACCCATGCTCTCTTGAAATCAAACTGGCAAGAGATGCAATCAGCGGTCACACGGCAGGACTCATTTCAAGATTTTGATTTTCTAAATTCTGTGTTCTCAGAAACCATACACCTATGCAATAACTGAAAATTCCTCCAGCTTTACAGTCTTCCCCACGGACTGCCAGTATCTTCCCAAGGCCCTGCATCACTGCTTGAGGACTCATAAACACTAGTGCCCGGTAACAAGCTCTCCATATGGTTTGTCTTTTCGAAGAAATCCTAGCAGCCTGGAAGACCATAATAGCCATGGAGTTGACGCCTACCTCTATGTTCTTTTCCTTCATTTTATAGCCTGTGTGGTTCATATATTCTCCTGGACACCAGCAGGAATCCTAAAAGCTTTTCAAAATAATATATTCCTTCTGTTCTTTGGGGTAACCTACTTCAAAACTGTTATAGGTATTTTATCCTAAATTTGCTGAGGTTTAATATGTAGGTTTTACTTGATGCATTTGTCCACATATGGTTGTGAATCAAAGTCTATTCAATGTTAAAAAGGATGACTTCTCACTGGCATTTCTGTCAAAGAGGATCTGCTTTCAGAAACTAAGCAGCAGAAACCCTCCAGAGCAATGGTTCTTAACCAAGGGAAATTTTGCCACTACCCCGCCCCCAACCTAGGGAACATTTGGTAATGTTTGTAGATATTTTTGGTTGTCATAACTGGCATGTGTGTGGGTGCTGTTGGCATCTATTGAGTAGAGGCAAAGGATGCTGTTAAATATTCTATAATCACTCTTCCATCAGAAAGGTCTATCTGATGCCAGTATCAATACTAGGACTGAGAAGACCTGACCTAGAGGAATATTTTTCTCCTACAATGTTTAGGCATCACCTTGAAAACTTTGTGACCTGTATTCCAGGCTCAGATCAACTACTTATTAATTACTTTAATGTGGTCAAAGAGCTTAATGCTTTTGGACATTAGCTTGCTTGTATGTAAAGTGAGGGAAGTGACTTTTGGGAAAGACATTGGAATAAGTTGAGTCACTAATTTTATTTTATGGTCAAAGGAAAAATGTTTAATATTTATGGATGTTCGTTGAAGAGTTATTTGTCATAGTTAATATTATAAAACAGTTCTGTTTAAGTGATAGTTCATTTATTTCATAGAACATTATGAGGATTGTACAAAAAGCAGTTCTCATAACATGGAAAATGCCTTTACTATAATGTTAAGAAAAAGAGTAATGGGATTCAGATTTGTATGTAAAGTAGAGCAGAGGAAAGTGTGTCACTCCACTTTCTGAGCTGCTTCTATCCATCTTTCTCACTGTTGCACTCATCGCAGTGTCTAAGATTCACTGGTTTATGTGTGTGTGTGTCTTTACGACCAGACTGTGCACTTCTGTGTGGATGATGGTGAGGTCTTAGTCACCTGTTTCCCTTGTGTCTTGTGCATAACTAATTGTATGGTGTCTCATGAGAAAGGTGAGTGCTTCATACTTTGGTTTGCTCATCTGAAAAGAAGCAGGCAACGTTTTGTATACCTCAGAGTTGCCAAGAGCAATAAATGAGGCACTGTTTATAAAGACCATAACACGCTATGTCTAATACACGGCGACCATTCACTAAAATTAGTTATTGTGATTACTGGCATCCCAGCTCTGCCAATAACAAGATATGTGACCTTGGCCAAGTAAATTCAGATCTTGTCTTTTTTATTTTCTTCCCCTCCTCCCAGCCCCTATAAATGATGATCTGTACTAGACTATCTCAATTCTCTTTCCCGATTTTAGATTTTTGCATCCTTTGATTCTCAGTATTGAAGGCTTCAGGAGTCTTGTTGGAAGTCTATTCCTGTGCAGACTTGATAAGCTGAAAATGACTCCATTAACTGTGGTCCAATGAGGCTTTGAGGCTGGGGGAAGTCATCAGGAGGGAGAATGGTGGTAGGTGGGCCGGACATTGTGGTACAGGGGAAAGGGCACTGGGTCAGGCTTCAGAGAACTGGGAGCTAACTCAGGTATTGTGTGGCTGCCTATATCATTTCTCCATGGCAACGTCCAGCTTTCTCACCAGTGATATCAGAACGAAACATACAGCAAATGCAAGAACTCTCTCCCAGCTCTTATCTCATATGATGTTGGCCTGTTCATGTCTTGCCAGGCATGCTATTCTGAATTTATTCTTCTATGTGGTGGTTATTTCCAAGCACACCATGTGGCTGCCCTTCTCCCTCACTCTTTCTCTCTAGGTTTTGAAGACAACATTTGTTATCTTTTCATTTAGATGCTAGCTTATTAACCACTCTTTTCTGTTGCATAGAAACCCTAGAAGAATGCAAGGTGTTTGTGTGAATGTCTTAGGGCCCTTTCTTTCTGTATCAGAATGACCGTAATGAGGCTCATGGGACTAACTTAAAGAAAAACCATCTGGTACTGAGAAACCAAAGGCAGTGGGAAAATCCTCCACAGAAACCAGAGAGGCTGGAGAAATAACAGATCAGAAGCCTCCTGGAAACAGATTAATAATAATGAATAAATAATTAAATCTTAGACTTAGCCAGTCTGGCTCCAGAAAGAACAACAGATAAATGAAGGCAATTTTAGACTCACTGTTTGAATCAAATTTGTAACAACTGTTAATCTATAGAACAATGA
Organism: Macrotus californicus; assembly: GCA_007922815.1. NCBI lineage: Eukaryota > Metazoa > Chordata > Mammalia > Chiroptera > Phyllostomidae > Macrotus > Macrotus californicus. The sequence goes on along the minus strand of VMDR010012840.1, from coordinate 15,015 downwards.
AACTAACTACCTTTCAAGGTAGGGAGCTTCAAGCTGAAGAAGGGAAAGTTTTAATACTGAGGGAGATACCTTCTTCTGATAAGAGAAAAGATTTAATAATCTCCAAATTCTGGGGGGCTCTCAAACAGCGCTTCTGCCCATGAATGTAGCCCTACCCAGAAAGCATGGGTCCCATGGAGCAGCTTGTACAGCAGGTGCCAGGCACCATGCTAGAGGCCTTGATGTTTTCACAAAGACCCTGAAAAGAAGGTCTTACCGGTTCCATTTCACAGATTAGGAAATTGTGGCTCAGACAGGAAAATGAAGTGCTTTCCCCCAGCTTGTAAGAGTTACAATAGAGTTTGATTTTATACCTGGTGAAGAATCTTTGAGAAGCCAAAGTCAGCGGTTCTCATTGTTTTGGCTGCACTGGTTTGGCCTCCTAGACTGCTCAGAGGGTTCCAGTCAAAGGGCAGAGCTAGCTGCTTGGCACACAGAGGAGGAACAAGTGGTCCCACGCTCCGACAAAGGGGAGGAACAAGTGGCCCCACGCTCCGACAAAGGGGAGGAACAAGTGGCCCCACGCTCTGACAAAGAGGAGAAAGGAGGTTAACTGTGGGGAGATGTCTGGGCGCTCCTGCCACCTGCAGCCAGTCATTCCACCCTCTTAGAAGCTGGACTGCAGGCCCCACGCCAGCTTATCAGTAGAGAAACTGGCTGGTAGAGAACTCAGAGGCTGTCAGACACAAGTGCCTGCCCGCAGGTTACGCCGTGAAAGGGGGGCGTTAGGAACAGAGAGCAGTGGCCAATCCCAGCCATCAGCAGGAGGAAAGGGAAAGGAAGGGAGGGCTAAAATGTATGCTGTGTACTGGGTTTTGCTCAGCACTTTAAAAAATTTCCTCTTCTAATTCCTCTCCACAGTCCTACGTAGGTATTAGTTCTTCATTTTTCGAAATCAAGATGTTAAGACCAAAACAGTTTAAGTTGTCTTACATTATTCAGTAGGCCTTGTATATTAAGCCAATTTTGTCTCACTCCAAATTCCACATTTTCCAACAAATCACCGATTTCCAAATTCTGTTCACTGGTGTTCCCTTTCATGCTTCACCATGTCTACACAGCAGTCATAATTCTATTTAACATTTTTCCAGAAAGCAACCGCCCTCCTTAAATTTTGCATACATGAATTCATTTTACACAGGTGTATAATGCCATCATAAATGGAAAGCAATTTCACTTGCCATAAATGATGGTAAAACAAAAACAAATGAAAAAAAAAGTATTATTAAATTCTTGTAATAGAGTCTTATGTCTGGAAAACTCTGTGCCTAAGGTTTATTTTCTTTGTGAAAAGTACAGGTAAGTGTAGTGTTAGAGAGGTTGCTAAAGACGTAGAGCGCCAAACTGACGTAGTCCTCTTTGGTATCATTAAATGAACTGAAAGATAATTGAAATTCATATTCTGTGTTTCAAGGCTACTTTCACTAGCCCACCCTGCACCACCTTGAGTACCGGTATTCCATGCCCACACTTTGGGAAGCTCATCATCATAGTGGTGATGATATTAGCTTCTGTTCTGATGTCAAGCAAGTGCTCACTTTGAATACCATTTCCTTGAGTGAAACCACACAGTTTGCTAGATAGGAAGTGAAGAGAAGGATGCAGAAAATAAATGGATTTGGATTGTTGCAGTAACCTCCTAAATTGTTTCCCAACCACAAGTCTTCAATTCAATGCATTATAATTAAAGATCATGACAATTTTCTAGTAAGAAACATGAAACGTTTTCTTTTGAAAATATAAGCAATTCTCAATTTCTTAGCTTTGAATTTAGGCTTTGCAGAATTCTCTTACACCCCACCACCAACATTGTACGTAGGCCAGAGTGAGCCCAAATGAACCACTCGTCATTTTTCTTATGTGTCCTCAAAACGTCCTGCATTCATATTATTACTATTCTGTTTCTATCTTTAGAGAACCTCCCCCCTGTTCCTACAACATATCTACATGTGTAATGGCTTTGGACAGGGAAATACAAGCCTGCAAAGATAGCAGTAAGAGAAGTGTAGTGTGAAAATGTCTGAAAGATGTCCGTTGCACTTGGCAATATCAAAGTTCTGAGAGACCATTGCTGGAATTGTGTTAGCTGTATGTTGGGAATGCTGGTGGATGGAATCATAGAGGGGAGTTGAGTAACTGGAGAGAGCAAGAGCACATGATTGATTGAGATGAAAGAGGAAAAATGAAGTGTTAGTTGGAGGAACACAGGAGAACTTAGAATATTTTTGGCTCCTTTTTTGGGGAGGTAAAAAGTTATAGAGGAACAGGCTAAGATCTAAATCTACAGAGCATGGGAGGGAACAGAATCAAAAGGAAATGTGAAGGGCTTGGCCTTGTACATGAGGAAGGGCACTTGGAGAAGCTCACAGTAAAGTGATGACTTTCTATAACTGGAGTGGAATTAGCAGAGTGAATTTGTGACACACACTTACCAGTAAGTAGCTAGAGAGCCAGGATCTCTCTGGATTTCTGCCATTCAATGTATAATATTAGGAGAGTCAGCCTGCTAATACTTATGTGGACTCAGAACACTTAAGGCTGAAGGAAGTCCAGTCCTCTACCTTATGCTTGTATCTGCATCACAGACAGCAAGCCTACACTCTTAACTTTTGTGTCAGGAGATTCACTTCTATATGAAATAGAAAATTCCATTTTCAGAGAACCGGAAGTATCTGGAAGTCCTCTTTTAAATAAAAGCAATGCCTATCTCCCTGCCTGATGGGGCCAGTTTTGCCCTTAGAATATCCCCCAGGACTTGAATTCCTCCTCAAATTTATATATAGTGATGGACTTTTTTCCTTAAACCAAAATATTAGGTTACTCGATAATTTCCCATAAAATGATTTCAAAACTGTTCAGAGATTCTTTTTTGGACATACCAACATTTAAATTGTAATGTCAAAAAATAAAAATATCATTCCAGGTATGGTTTGATCAGGGAAAAGTAGTGAAGAGTTCATGCGAGGCACTAGATTTCATTAAGTCAAGCCAAGTTGCTGATTGAGATTTATGGAGTACTTATTAAATGCAGGCAATTTCTTAAGAGTTTTAATGCATCACCTTATTTAATCTTTTCAATCACCCTATGAGGTAGGAACTATTATTTTAATTTTCCATTTTACAAATTGACAATTGGAAGCCAAGATGGGCTAAGTAATCTTCCCAATGTCACTAAACTAGCAAGTGGCTGAGTTGGGATTTGAACTCAGGTTTGCTTGACTTGCCTACATTACGATCTCTTCATGTGTTGGTGGGTTTTTATTCATTCTCCTTTCACCTTATGTATGTGCAGGTAGGTTTCTTGAACCAAGTGCTGAGCAAAGAATCTGACATACAGGAGCTCTTGTTAAATGTAGGTTGAATCTTTGTGGTATAGATATTACTAGTTCCCGTTTGGCAGATTAGGAAACTGAGGCTCAGATTAACAACATATACTAAGAGCCTGCTGAGTACCAGTCACAGAACTGTTGCCAATAGTGTAAAAAAAGTAAGAAAAGAGTGATATGAAGGAGTCCTACCTTTAGGCTCAAAAGTCAACACTATTTCCATAACACCACAGCTTTTTCATCCCACAAAATTGCTCAGAATCAACCTATAAGAATGGAGTTTGACCTCTTTGTGGGGGACAGGGGAGCCTTCAGAAAAGTGAGTATGTCCTGAGAGAGAAAGAAGGGTCTCTAGTGAGGGGAACACAATAATGTGTATGTCAAGGAGTGGAGCTCTCTTTACCCTCTCCCCACAAATTTAATTTTTTTATTAATGCCCTCTCCCCACCAGCAAATGTGGCATTCTTTTAAATATGCACTAAAAGTGTAAATCAGAGCAAAGACCATATTTCACGCCAAGAGGCTTGTATATCTATCAGGTATTTACGGTGCTGCTGTTAGCCAACTCCTCCATCTGGGATGTCTTTAGCCATCTTTCATCTGGTACACCTATTAGAGGAACTCCAGAGCCATCCATAACAAAGGGGCTCATCTTTTAGAACTCCTTTGGCAGGAGGGAGAAATCCAAAGGTTTCCCATAAAGCCTGTGTTTCACATTGCATTTAAAGCAGTTGTTTGATATGATAATGCCTTTAGAGGGAAAACTTGGCCCTGCCTCTCAAGGATAATAGAACACAATTATTTTATTCTGTTGTGCGGTCTAATGAGGAAACATCTATTAGAAACAGAAGGGTTTGTCTAATCTACAAATTATGAAGAGAAGAGATTGCAGATCCTCTCTGCATCTCTCCCCCACCCCAAAGAAAAGCTTTGCCCCCAACCCCCACAAAAAAACTCAGCTTTTTATCCTTTCTAAACTGGGTAGTGAATACCTGCACTAGTTTAAAAAAGAACAGAAGAGGAAGGATTTAATGCACCCTCCCATTAAATATGATCAGATATTCCTGGAACCAAGTTGCTTCCCATATACCTTCCAGTTTGAGTCTGTTCAAGTAGAGGGGAAATCTAAAATCTAAACATTAGCTTTTTTTAAAAAAATAATCATTTTGAAAGAGATGAATGCATCGCTGGGAAAAAAACAAACAGCTTTAATCGTCACTTTGAACACCACAGTTCCATCTCATTAATCCCTTAGCAGAATGCCTCATTATTAAAATAGTATGTGGGGAGTTTGTAGTCCAAAAAAGCCAGGAGACAAATCCACTGCTAAAGTGTTCCAGAATGTCTCAGAGAGAAATAAAACTACCAGAACTTTCATCCTATTCCAAACATAGACACAATATCCACGAGGCACTGTAATTCATTTTGACATGACTACTCAGATGGTTCCAAACACAAGAAGTCATGGTGGAAACCACTCAGACTGTTTCCATCCTCAGCCTGGGTGCAGAGACACAGGCCTGCAAGTGTCTCCTATCAATCAGACATTCAGAACACAGAAGGACGGGCTAAATGCATGAGGTTGAGGAAGCTGCAGGGTTTTATGCCTTATTAATTGGACATCGCTATTTAAACTCTTGAGGACTCCAAATGGCTTTTGGCATGCAGTCAGAATCATAAAATAAATGGTCATAAGAAGTGAAAAGGAATATTCTGAGCTAGGCCATTTCCTGTTCCTCCCTAGAATCCTAAACTGTATCTGGTACCTGAATTTCAAGCTGAAATCTCAGCTGAATACTCAGCCAGCCTTTAGATGCTGCTGCAACTGGAACTGAGACCTTTCTTCCATTACTTTTAGTTCTGGCCTCTTCAAGAGATGGTGGAATGAATAAATAACCACCTTTATTTTTAACAGGCCAATGGGTATGCGTATGTTGAAAGCATTTGCCCAGCAAAATAAAACCTTACTTTTTTTTATGGCTAGTGTTTTGTCAAGCAATAGTGCCTTCTCTGCCTTTCATATCAGTCTTTCTGAGTGAATCACCCTGAAAAGAAGTCTACTTCTGGCCTGGGAGTGGTTATGCTTCTGGGAGAGAAGGTGGTAGGAGAGATCATTGTAAGTTTCTATCTTTGCTTCCTTGAGAATGAACACAGTCTTCTGGGACAAGGTAACTCTTTCCTGTGAAAATGAGCAGAGTCAGGCAACAAAGCAGAGACCTCTGTCATCAGCATCACGCCTACACCACCCCTCCTCACACTTGTCTAGCAGATTACCTTTTCATACCTGGTCCTTGAGTGGTGTGGGCCAAGGGAGATCTTGAAGGTAAAAGTGGTGGAGCCGTGTTATGGATTGATGGCATGCTACTTAGAATATAAAGAAATAAATTGGCTAGAACTACTGGCAAAAGTTAGCGGTAAGAACACTGTACCACTAGGCCCATTTCAGAGGTTCTGCTGAGGGAGATTAGAGAGGGAAGAAATGAATACCGTTTCTTACACACCTACTCTGCACCAGATGGTCGTTTAAGAGCTTCCCAGACATTGTTACATTTAAACTTCACAACAGCACTTTGAGGGAAACATGGCTTTACCCATTTTATAGATGAGGAAAGTGAGGCTTAGAGATTTTAAATGATGTGCTCAAGGTACATGATGCGGACTTCAAGGTTGAAAAGTGTGTCTGTATGTCCCCCAAATCCTGCCACGTCATGTGAACAACAGTGCACGGCAGCCTGCAGACCTCCTGCCTTCCCTGGTGTTTGTCTCCACCAGTTCTCTTCTCAGTGCTTCTCATGGCATCTGCTTGGGGTCTCAGCACTTGTCCTGGGCCTCTGCTCATGGTCTTGGCATTGGTAACCAATATTCTTTTTCCTCCAATCAAAGCCAAAGCTTGTCTCCAACATTCAGCTTCCTTGCACTTGTGTTGGCACACTGTGAGGAAGCATGAGCAAGCCCAGGCAATAGGCAAGAAAGTGTTCTGTAGAGTTTCCAACATACCTCCATATTCTTTTATTAATTTAAGGTATAGTTTCCTGCTAGGAGCATGGGCTTTAGGTTGACTCAGAACTAGATTCAAATCCTGACATCATTCCTCAGTAGGTGGGCCACCTTGAGTAAGTTTCTATGTCCATTAGTCTCAGCATTCTTATTCACGAAATGGGGATAGGAATGCATTTCTCACAGATTTATTAAGATTTATGTGAGATAATGTATAAGAGCACTAAGCATAGTGTGGAGGGCTTACTGAGTATTTAATAAATGGAAGCTATTATTTAGGATAGATGTTTGAAATTAAATGGTCTCCATACTTATTTTAGAGTTGATGAATGAAGCTAACATCTCAGGGAAGGAATGAAACGGCACTATTAGCAAAAACTAGCCTGCCTTCCCCTTGGATGCTAAAGTCCCTCCTTACCTCTTGGTGGAAATATTTCTTGCACTGCATTTTTTCATGTTTTGCAAGGTCCAATCAATACAATTGATTTAATGATTAATTTATTGTGTTCCTCAGTAAAAGCCCCACATTGACTTCTTAAAATGGGATCTTATTGCATTTGAGACAAACAAAACTAATTGGCAGCAATCATTGTAAAGGGGAAGAACAAAGTGTTCTAAACACACATACACAATCCAAACCAATAATGAAAAACAAAACAAAACAAATGCCTCGTACTATTTTGAGAACACAAAAGTGAAGGGATGAGGTAGAGGGTCATAGTGTTTTGTGAGTTGCTGAGCCACAGAGAAAGATCATCAGGGCCAGAGATGCTCCTCTGAGTACTGATGTTACTCATGACCTTTATGTGCCTCCCTCACTGAGGACCTCAGGCAGGGTTTTTCCCCCTCCCGGGCTGTTAATATTAGGAATAGTTGTGTTCCTCATTGACTTACGATTTGTTTTCATCTCATAGTCAGGAACCAGTGAGGCCTCCACCCCTCCATTGGCTAATAGAAGACCAGAGAAAAATGTGTCCTCTCTATCTCCTGGGTTGGTGTTTTTTAGTTATGCACATTGTATACGTTTCACTTCTGGACCTGTGCTCTGGAGTCTACCATTGTCTACCTTTGCTTCATCTTGCCCACCAAATTATAAAATGGATAACCTAACTGAGTGTCTTTTTAAATTGCCTATAAGTATATTTAGAACAGGGTAAAGGATATATGAACTGATACATGCACAAAACAGAAATTAGAAAACAAAAGACTAATTTTCTGCTGTCTCATGCCACAATCCAACTTTGTAGTGGGTCGCAGCAGTAAAGGCCTTTCTGATGAGGACAAAATTGACTACCAGCAGCTATTCTAACCCACTGCTTGGATCTGCTGCTCAGTGGTTAGCGCTCCTTTCTGAAAGCCTGAGAGGGCTGGTGGGCCTCCCACGGGAGGCTGTGGGAGAGGGTTCGAGGAGAGCCTCGGGCAGGCTCACTTGGCCACAGGGTGTCAGTGTTGCTGCACTGGAGCGAGGCCTCTGGAACTTGTCTTTGGCCACAGAAAATGCCTCCTGCCTTCCTCGCACAGCTAATTCTTAGGTGAACCAGAATGAACTAGCATTCATTCGATTTTTTTTTCTGGTCTGGAGAGAAAGGATAAGAACTCTCTTTGATACATGCTTTCCCAGCTGTTATGAGTGTTAAGTTTAAGGCAATGGAGGGAGCGGTGATTTTTAAAACTAATTTTTTTCCCCAGGAAGCTGTCCTGATGGGATTGTGTTGCAGCACCACACTGACCGTGCCTTAGCCAGATCCTTGCTCTGCAGCCTGGCAGACTTGAATTTGCACCTGGGTGCTCTTCCCGCCACACTGGTACCCTTACTAGCTGTGTGACCACAAACGGTTTGAAACTTTCTCTGCCTAAATTTCCTTGTCTCCAAAATGCAGTTTATAATACCTATTTCAGAGGGATGTTGCGAGAATTAAATTGGGTTAGGTTTGTAGAGCAGAAGCTCAGACTAGGTGTTCAGTAAATGAGAACCATTATTGAAAAAGTGTGAACTGGGGATAGCTATTTGGCAACTCAAAATATATCTTGAACATTTTTTCAGTGTCCACTGAAACTAGACAGAGGGTATGTGTGTGTGAGAGAGGGAGAGAGGGAGAGAGGGAGAGAGGGAGAGAGGCAGGTAGTGGGATGAGCCATACAATGTGCTTGTATGAGAGAGGCTCTCAGCTGACATCACAGGAAGTGTTCCTAACATGTCACATGAGACAGTTTCTGATGCGGTATTCTAACATCTCTTTTCCTGCCTGACTATTCCATAGCTTTCATCTAGTGATAGCACTTCAAGATGCTCCCTCGTGACAGACCACCCAGGACCAGAGCTTGCGCACACTATACTCGCTGTGCTCTAGCACTGTTCGCACTGGACTCCGACCTTCTCAGGCAGAAAGTTGCTTCCCTAGACCAGTGGGATCTCTGGGAACTGTCTTACTTTAAAGATATGTAGAGGGGGGAAAACACAGGAGGTGCCTACGTTTACTGGACAGTTGAATGCGTAGGGATGCAGTTTTGGAAAAGCTTCGGGTCCAGGTTTGGAAGTCTCCTGAATTGGTCAATTTGCATGTAAGCAAGTAACTTTCTTCCTGGTCTTCCCTGTCCACTGCCCTCCTTCAACTAGATTTAACACTTGCTAACTGCCAGACCTTTCTTTCTAAGAGCCTTAGGCTAAATAGAGATACTATTGTCTTTCCACTTGGCTTATTCTTTCTTTCTGGCAACCCTCACATTACTACCCAGGTGTCGCTGAATATGAAATCCACCTGGAGCTATGAGATTCTATGCCATAAGCCATGGCTTCCTGCCTCACCAAATTTAGAGGTTTGAGACTGAGTATTGTCTAGGTTGACCAAGGATACAATATTGTTGTAGACTCTAAAGGAGTGCTTCTAGATGATGCATAATAATATCTTATTTTTCAGAATTGAAAACTGAGGCCCAGAGTATCTCAGTGGTTTTTCTCATGGCTGTGGAGCTCAGTGCCACAACACCAAGCTGCCTCCCTTTCTAAGGCAAGGGGTTCTCCTCCAATGTTAAATCAAACACTTAAGAGGCCAGGGGATTAAGCCCAGCTCTTTTCACAAGCCAGCTGTTCTAAGGCTGGAAGGGAAACTCTTCAATGACTTCACACACATAGAACCCTGAGTTATTAGGGGTCGTTGTGACACAGACTCTGATTTGTCATGGGATAAAAACAATCCTGGCCTTCAAGTATAGTGACAAAATAATGAGACACAGTTCCCCTAAAGGAAAGAATCAGAGAGATTAAAGCTATGCTGGACATCCTATATGCTCTCCTCATCCTGGCCAAGATTTCCCAGTGTGATTACGGGCCATGAGTCCTTTGGGATGCTTAGTTAGAAAACAGCGACAACAACAACAACAAAAAAGCTTTGGCAAAAGTGGAATGTACTCTCTCTCTTAAAGTTTCACAAAGAAAATTAGCATATTAAAAGCTCTAGTTGTAAACAAGTCTGCTCAATGTTTGTGCTTAGTTCAACTCCATATTTCCAAATCATAACCGATCCTGAAATTTCAAATAAAACATCGATTACTTTCCCACAGAGTAAGTGTTTTATGAGTTATCTTACTTTGAATTTCTGACATAAATACTGTTCTTGGTACTGTATAGGTTTTCATCTTTAATCTTTGCAACTAGCCAATGACATAGATATCATTGTTTAAACTCATTTTATGATAAGAAAATTGGAGCTCAGAAAGGTAAAGGAATTTTCCTGGGCTCACACAGTCAATATGGCCCGCTTCTCACTTTATGTTTATAATTTTTTACGCATCTGTCGTAAGTCCTTCCTCTGTGTCTTCACTCACAATGTTCTCAATGCCTGGGATTTGATTCTCACCATTCTGGGCTGGGATATTCCTTATTTTTAAGATCTAGGCCAGCAATTCATCTCAGTTGTGCTAAGAGTTTCTCCCCTGTGCTCTCATGCCGCTCTTCGTTACCTCTATCTTAATATTGCCCACTTTACTCTGAAAGTGTCTATTTACGTACCTCCTCTTCCCAATAACCTCCTCACGAGTTCAGTGTTTGTCATATAGCGAACTCACATTTATTAAAACTCCTGGCATAAGAGGTTCAGTGTCTCTCTGTTGCACTGAATTGAGCTGAATTGAACTGAAGCCAGTTTTCTCATCTTCAAAGCCTCAAACATTTCCCATTATACTTCCTTGCCTCCCATTCCAGCTGTAAAAGTTCTATTATGTTTTGGCCCAAATAAGCAATGGGCCAAGTTTGTTCCCATGGGATTTGGTAATACTGTGGAGAATTAGAAGGAACAAATTTGGGAAGAGAATAGACACCTAAACTCAAATTTGTATTACATCAAAGACTGCATTAGCAAGCTATATATAAATCTCTTAGTACAGGGCCAGGAACAAAGAAAGCTCTCAGTAAATATTAGCTATTATTCAAACTAATATTTCAGAGAATGGGTTTAGCCGTTGTCAATAATGCTTTTGTTCCATGCCTTGAGTTAAAGATTATAGAGTAAATGGGGTCAAATACAAGGTGACAGAAGGAGACTAGACTTGGGGTGAGCATGCAGTAGAGTATGCAGATGTTGTATTATTAAGTCGTAAACCTGAGATTTACATAATGTCATTATCCAATGTTAGCCCAATAAACTTAATTTAAAAGATTAGATTCCAGCATTTTCCTGTTGTTATTGATGAATACTATGGCTAGAGAGATTCAACCTGCAAGGTAACATTCCAGTAGTGTTCAGAGTAAATATAGGTGAGTCAAAGCCACTGGTGAGGCTTCTGACGTGGGCAGGCTTATCCTGTCTGAGTGGGCTACTGACCGGCACTGGACACCGCAGTCTGTAGTGGGAGTGCATCAGGACTGGACAGAAGGGCTTTACCCGGAAGTCAGGTTAGATCTCCCTCTCTTTCTGCTTTTCTACCCATGCCCATCAGGGAAACAGGAGTCTGAAGTTTAAGTTTGCCCAGGTATTTTCGTAACTTTGCCATTATAATTCTTTAAGAATAGATTTATAGGATTTTACTGTTTGTGATTTTATACATCCCTTTCCCTTTCATGAAGGCTTTGAGGCATGCTCTTCTTTCTTTGCCCCCTTTCTCCTGTACCTGACACTAAACCCTGAGGTGGTTATTCATAAATAGCCCCCAAGTTTGGTCTCTGGCTTGTTCCCAACCGTCACTCTCTGAAAAGTTGGAAGATGTTCTTGACTTGTCTTCCCGCCCCTGATCTTGTTAAAATAAATCATGCCAGTTCCATGCTTTGAGATTTCTCGTGAAAAATTAGAACTATTTCACCTTGACAAACAAAATTCCTTATACTCCCTCCCAAACATTTCTACAGCCAGATCTCTTATCATGTGCTTCTTCCTCCCTGTCCAGGTACCCAGGTGTGCATCAGATTTCTTAACCATTTCTCATTCTGTGCCTCAGAACATTCTCACTGTCAGGAACTCTCTTCTCCGCATATTTGGTATTTCCTACTCATCCTTCAAACATGCCCTCCTCCGTGTAGCCTCTCTTTCTCCTCAAAGGCAGTATACATAGCTGATCCTCCGGGCTCGCACTGCAGAGTCCTCTCCTTTCTTTAACTAGAAGGAGAGTTCTGGTGATACATAAAGAACCCTTCACTCATGGAAAAGAGGGGTCAAAATGACTATCTGCCATGTAATATTCCCTGTCCTCCTCTGTGGCTGGAATATAAAATTTAGGCTGGGTAGACCTTTTGCTAGGGAGTTTCCAAAACTCAGAAGGCCAGATGGGATCATCTGTCTCCTATGAGAGAATGGAAAAAGGGAAACTAGTTACTTGGGATTGATTCTGAGCTCTGTCTTAGAGTTCCCCCTCAAGTTTACTTTTGATTCTCTTATTTCACAAGGAGACTATTCCATCTCCCTAGAGTAGGCAGGGATTCAGACAAAAACCATGGCAAAGAATAACTAGGGCACCTATGGTTGGCATTGTTTATATTATTGTATAATTTTTCAAGAGCTTTACAAACTGAGCAGGAATTTGGGATCCTGGCTCTCTTACAACCACACATTATAACAGCCAGCATATTGAATGATAACTCTTTTTCTATGTCTTTCCTCCTGTTAGACTGTGACCTCATTGTGTTCAGGGTCTGGAACATATTTTCCCTTGTTCCAGCCTTGTTCTGGGCTTTGCAGCTGTCTCAGCCAAAAAGAGCAGAGCAAGGCTGATGGCTAACAGTGTGGACTTTGGAGAGAACTCAGGTTCAAATCTCACTTGTTACCACTCAATGGGATGTACATCGGGTGGATTATATATGCTTTCAGTGCCTCAGTCTCTTCCTGCATTTAACAGTAATAACAGTACTGTGTTTCCTGTATTGTTGTTGAGATGATCCAATGAACTCTTCCGCAGGGAGAATGTATGCCTGCCACATAGCAGGCGTTGAGTAGATGCTATTTACATGTAATTTTATTTTTCTAGGGCATAATATCTTATCAGCACATGGTAGACATTTAATAAATGCAAACAAATAATGAAGCATTTTGACAAATATGGAAAGTTTATCAGAACACTGTGTAAATTGTTTTGAGGCAAGGTGATATTCTATCAAGAACGTGGTTTGGGAGTCAGAATGATGAGTTTGAACCTAGCTCTGCTGCCTCCTACTTTTGTTAACATGGACAAGTACTTTAATTGGTCTCAGCCTCTATAACATCTTATTTAATCCCGGAGGTAGGTGTTATGTTCACCTTCCATGTTATCTGTGTCCCTGTGTGGTGTCTGGTGCCCTGCTCTACAGACAGAAAGCCACTTCCTTATGAACTAAAGCTATGTGACAGGGATGATAAAGCAGGGAGCAGAGGTGAGGCCAATGAAAATTTCCAATGGCCAGGAGTTCTAGGGACTCCTGAATTCTACCTTTTAAATGGATATACTTTGTGTAATTATAACCCATTTTTTAAGAAAAAAAAATTTGGTCATGAGTTTTATTAAAATAGTGAACAGATAAGGCTCAGTATCTTACTTATCACTACCAGTTCTTTTATTTAGGGCACTATTTGCCAAAATCATGAATCTTAATGTATTTCAGAAAAAGGCCTTTTGATTTAGTTAATACCTCTGAATTTTGAGAATTGAAAAATACAGTTATTTAAATTTTACCCATATCCAATAATTTTAACAATCCAAAGTAGAGATTCTGAGAACTATTGTGGTGAGGAGACTACCCAGAGCCTGGGGGCGGGGCGGGGGTGGGGGTCAGGCGGTGGCTAGGCATTAGGGCATCGAGGTTTTTGGAGTGCTTATTTTGCGCCATGTCTTTTCATTATCTGTCATCCTAATGAGCACCTTGTTAGGCCCTGTTAGGTCTATTTTATCGGTTAGGAAACTGGAAAGTAATCACAGACCTGAAGAGTAACAGTTTCAACATTTGAAACCGATTCCTGCTCTTTCATGAAGCAGCAGCAATGACTCTCAGACAGGGCCTGGCACATGGCAGGGGTCCGGGAAGTATTTCTGGCATGCTGGATGAATGCACTGGTGGGCGGATGCATGAATGAATTCTCTGAAAATTCCCAGCAAGGTAAAATGTGTTAAAAGTCATAAGAAGTACTGAGGGTTACGGAGTTTAGGGAGGCAGAAAATGTTTCAGCTTCTAGGTTAAGTACCAAGTGACTGAGGGGAGACAGTACCAAGTTCAACAAGGTTGGACTGAACCCATAGACATCTGTAAGGAAAGGAGCAAGCGTTTCAGATGCCTCCCCTCCAGCCCCATTTGCTGAGTTGACAAGTTAATTACTCAGCTATCAGGAGATAACGTGGTAGCAGTAACACGTATAAGTGTGTAATTATCAGGGGTTCCAGTAGTCACTGTGTAATTATCAAGTAGTTTTCATGAAACAACATGTGTTTGCTTGTAAATATACAATTAAACGGTGTCGCCACAGTTGACTATAAAACAAAACCAGCATCTGCCACTTAAGGTACCAGCTGTGGGTCCTAACAATTAAACTTTTCTTTAAATAGGACTAACTTTTAAAAGGCGCCAAGTCCCCAAAACTCAGAGAAGCACATTGGATACCACCATTCTGTTCCTTTTGCCTGAAATTATACTTTTTGATTTTCCTTCATACTTTAAAAAATCTGGTCTATTCTTTAAGGTCAAATTCAAATGTTCACTCTTTTCCTTGTATTTTGCAGATTCCTTTAAACAAGATGTAATGTCTGCCTCCCGAAAGTCCCTAAACCTCTTTGCACCTCTTACGACTTTTAATACATTCTATCTAGCTGGCAATTGTGGGCATAGCCATCCATCAATCATGCCACAAATATTCATTGTTCCCCTATTATGTGGTAGGCCTTGGGCTAGGTAATGGAAATATAATCATAGGTTTGTCACCACAAACTTTACAGCATAGGAGGAAAGACGTGTATCAAATAATCCCTAGTATGATAAATCTTGGAAAAGTTGAAGCAAAATCTAATGCTATGGGTGTTCATTCTCATTTAGTGTAAGTTACTTAAAGGTGGTGGTCCCAGGTTCTACTTCCTCACTTCTTCAGTAATTATTTAGTTGATGCATGCTTTGTACTATTTGCCATGTGGTGTGCTAAGGGTTTGACAATATACAAGATAAACATAATCCCTGCTTATACTCCAAACCCCCAAGTTGTCTTCTTCA
>VMDR010012839.1:0-25896 GCA_007922815.1 Macrotus californicus | reverse complement strand
GTTTTAAAAAAGAGGTTAAACCCTGACCATGGGCATATTCTAGGACACGGCTCTGAAAACAGTAAAATATGAGTTACTCGGTGGATATCAAGTATAGTAGGGGGCAATAATACCATGATGGAAACAGGGCGATTAAGTGAAAATATATACTGTTATCCCAGAAAGAAAAGCAAAAAGGCTAAAAGAAAACAATACAGAAAAGAAAATTAGCATATCAATTCAGAAGATGCATAAAGAAATAATAAGAATTCTAGAGTCAGAACAAAGAAACAGAGAAAGGGAAAAAACAAAATATCATATTCAAAAGACCAATAATCAAAATGCCTTTATAGTTCTCAAGAGCAACACAAGGAAGTTACAAGAGAAAATATTATTCTTTAAGTTTTCGAAGAACATGAAACAATTCTATCCAGTCAAACTATCAAACATTAAAAGAGAGACATTTTGAGACATGTGAAAACTCAAAAAGCTAACCTCCCGCGCACCCTGCTGGGAAGATTCTGTAACAGAATCAGTAAACCAAGAACCACAACCACAGAAGGGAGCAAAAGCACCAAGAGGATGAGGAGGAAAGAAGGTCAGTAAGTGTGATCCACCACATCAACAAAACGAAAGATAAGAACCACGTGGTCATATCAACCAACACATGCGGACAGAGCACTTGATAAAATCCACCACCTATTTATGATAAAAACTCTCAGCCTAGTGGGAACAGAGGGAACATACCTAAACATAATAAAGGTCATATATGGCAAACCCACTGCCACCATCATACTCAACCGGCAAAAACTACAAGTGTTCCCCTCAAGAGCAAGAGTAAGATGGGGATGTCCACTTTCACCTCTCTTATTCAACATAGTACTGGAAGTCCTAGCCACAGTAATCAGACAAGAAGAAATATAAGGCATCCAAATTGGAAAGGAAGAAGTAAAACTGTCACTATTTGCAGATGACATGACACTGTACAAATAGAACCCTGAAGATTCCACCAAGAAATTACTAGTACTGACAAATGAATTCAGCAAAGTAGCAGGATGCAAAATAAATATCCAGAAATCAGTTGTATTTTTATGTCAATAATGAACTATCAGAAAAGGAAATTCAGAAAACAATGACATTCACAACTGCTACAAAAAGAATAAAATACCTAGGAATAAATTTAACCAAGAATGTAAAAAAACTGTGCTCAGAAAATTGTAAGACACTGAAGAAAGAAACTGAAAATGATCCAAATAAGCGGAATCACACACCTTATTCATGGACAGGAAGAATTAACATCATCAAAATGTCCATACTACCCAAAGCAATCTACAGATTCAACACAATTCCTATCAATGTACCAATGTTATATTTTACAGAACTAGGACAAATATTCCAAAAATTTATATGGAACCACAAAAGACCCCAAATAGCGATAGTGATCTTGAGAAAAAACAACAAAGTTGGAGAAATCATGCTGCCTAATATCAAACTATACCATAAGGACATAGTAACCAAAAGAGCATGGGTACTGGCACAAAAACAGACACAGCTCAGCCCTGGCTGGTGTGGCTCAGTGGATTGGGTGCTGACCTGCGAACCAAAGGGTTGCCAGTTCGATTCCCAGTCAGGGCACATGCCTGGGTTGTGGGCCAGGTCCCCATTTGGGAGCACATGAGAGGCAACCATACTTTGATGTTTCTCTCTCTTTCTTTCTTCCTCCCTTCCCCTTTCTCTAAAAACAAATACACAAAATATTAAAAAAAACAAAAAACAGACATAGATCAATGGAACAGATTAGAGATCCCAGAATAAACCCATGCCTTTACAGTCAATATTTGACAGAAGCAAGCACATACAATGGGATAAAGTTAGTTTATTCAATAAATGGTGTTAGGAAAACTGGTCAGATACAGGCAAAAAAAATGAAACTAGACCACATAAAACAATAAATTCAAAATGGATTAAAGACTTAAATGTTAGACTTGAAACCGTAAAAATCTTAGAAGAAAACACAGGCAGTAAAATCTCGGATACTGTTCATAGCAATATTTTTTCTGATATATCTCCTCAGGTAAGGGAAACAAAACAAACAGACAAACAAATGGAACTACATCAAACAATAAAAAGTTTTTGCACAGCAAATAAAACCATCAATAGAATGAAAAGACAATTCACTGAATGGGAGAACCCATTTGCCAATGATACATCTGATAAGGGGTTAATATCCAAAATGTATAAAGAACTTATAAAACTCAACATCAAAAAAACCCAAACAATCCAAGTAAAAAATGGGCAAAGGACCTGAACAGACAATTCTCCAAAGAGGACATACAGACATATGAAAAGATGCTCAATGTCACTAATCATTAGAGGAATACAAATTAAAACCACAATGAGATATCACCTCACACCTATCATCAATAGATTAACAAACAAGTAAGTGCTGGAGAGGATGTGGAGAAAAGGGAACCCTTTTGTGCTGCTGGTGGGAATGCAGACTGGTACAGCCACTGTGGAAAGCACTATGGAGATACCTCAAAAAATTAAAAATGGGTCTGTCTTTTGAGCCAGCAATCCCACTTCTGGGAATATATCCAAAGAAACATGTAAGACTAAATTGAAAGAACATAAGCACCCTCTATATTCATTGCAGTGCTATTTACAATAGCCATTATTTGAAAGCAGCCCAAATGTCCAACAGTAGATGAATGAATAAAACTATGGTATATTTACACAATGGAATACTACCTTGCCATAAAAAAGAAGAAAATTGTACCTTTTGTGACAGCATGGATAGACCTGGAGAACATTATGCTAAGTGAAATAAACCAGTCAGAGAAAGACAAATACCATGTGACTTCACTCATATGTGGAATCTAATGAACAAACTAGACTAACAAGCAAAAGAGAGACAGACTCACAGATAGAGAGTAGACTGACTGCTCTTGAGGGGGCGTGGTTTGGGGTGGAGGGATTGAGCAAAATAAGAAAAAGGACTCATGAAAAAAGGGTATAAGGTGGATAAATGGTAATAGAAAAAAACACTATAAAAAAAGAAAAAATGAAATGCATATCAGAAACAAAAGAATATTTAATTCTAAAAAGTACTGAAAGCTGATAAATATTAAAAAGTTTGCAGAAAAATTATTGATAGTACAAAAAACTAAGAAAACAAGACATTATCAAGTTTAGGCAAAGTAAGTCTTGCAAGAAAAGCAAAATAATCATAGCAAATGGCACAGCTCATATAATACACTCCTGTGTATAATGCAAGCCTATGTTCTGTGCACATTATACATGGGGTTATTATATCCATGGCATGTGATTATGCCCATGTACAATGAGCATCCTTATTTTTCCCTCAAAAATTTGGGCAAAAAAGTGCACATTATACACAGCAAAATACAGTAATCAAAATAGAAATAATACTGATCTAACCAAAATAATGACAACAATACTGGGAGGCAGGATGGAAAGGTGAAGAGTGGGGAGAGTTGAGTGTTCACCTTCGATAATGGGAGGTAATGTCTGAGGTATAGCTAATGCTTAAAACCGGAAAAAAAAAATCAAGAAATAACCTAAGAATGTTAGAGATATGGAGATGAAGACCGTCAGAATCAGCTGAAACAGCAGACTCTGCTTCTAGAGGAAGAAACAGAACAGGGCGGTGAAAACTAGTATCTTTCACAACCAGCCTTACTTTGACTCTTTAAATTATGAGGATGATAACTACTATCTTTTTAATGAATAAAATGACATAGTCAACTTAATTTTCATTTCCAGGGCTAGGACCCAGCCATGAAACTTTCTCGGCGATTCCAACGTGCAGTCAGAGTTAGGAACTACTGCTCTAGAATTCTCTAGCACATAACCTTCTCGTGCCGGTAAGAAAACTAAATCCAAGGTAAATTAATGACTGAGCCAATTCCAACTAAAATAGTAAACAGGCTTGCATATTAGTAATGTAGGGTCACAGAAACTGAATTTAAAACCCCAAAGGGAATGAATTAATGAAAGTATTTAGCCAAAGAAGACATCACATTACACACTATTTAATCACACGTTAAACAGGATCTGTGAAATGAACTGTAGATCCAAATAACCCGAACAGGTGGAGCGGCAAAACCCTTCCTCTCAGGGACGGGGGCTGAACATACATTTGTCTTACCATGTCACAGTATAAAAGGAAAAACGAGACTGCCATTTGGGGCTTCTAAGAAGGAAATAAGACTAAGCTACAATAGGAATAAGAAACCTTTCTTTGACACATTCATACAACATACATACATATAAGACATCCCTTTGGGCATAACTGAAATTTTATTAAAGGACAGAACATGAAGCAGCAGGTCAGGCTCAGATTCCAGTACAAAATATTACAGTTCTATTCTTAATCTTACCCAGTGACAGGAAAACAGTTAAGAACTGCTGAATTAAGAAAAGTTTTCAAAACTTTTAACACCCTAAAACTAGGAAAAAAAATTTTTTTAATTAAAAAAGTTGACAATGTCCATATTGGCAACTGTATACTCAATTGTACATGGTAAGTAAGGCCAAGGACTTTTCCATTAAAGAGATAAAGAGGGCCTGACTTGTACATTGTACTTGTTTATAGTAATTTATTACTTTTCTTCACCACCTGACATATGGGACCCCTAAAATCTCCTAAATATTTTTAAAATTAAAATAAACAAAATTTAAAAAAAAATACAGTTCTATTTTACCTGTGAGGTACCATCCTTAGCTTCTTGGAAGCGTTCAGATATAAAAATGTTATAAGCTGAGCGAGGTCTTTTCGGTTTTCCAAGCAGTGTTAACTCCTAAGTAATAAAAATTGGGAGTTAGATATAGTTTTAACTGCTATGAGACTTAATTTTACTTACAGAAACTGTATTCACTATTACGTACTATGCAGAATGTTCCTTAAAATGAATGTTATGATTCCTATATAAAGTATGTAATTATTTCCTTCTGGGGTTAAAATTTTGATAGCACTAAATTTTGAAAATTGTAACAGATTTTATGAGTTATTTTCCATACATTTCCTTTACATATATTTTCCTGGTCTCCATGAGCTGAATAACTGAGCATCTGCACAAATTTTTTTTAAAGATAAAACAATCTCCTCTGATTTCCAACTAAAAATCACTTCCTTTTTCCTGAACATTTCATGAAACTGCTGTAGACTTCACAACTTAATTATTACCCCTTTTATTTCTAGAATTACTACCAGGGATTTCTCTCCTAGGCGATACGCTTGCAACTTCCTAATTCCCACACTTCTCACCTGATCCCTAACCACTTGGAACTGGCAGTCTTTAATGGGGAGGGAAGGAAAAGTCCAACAAGGAGTGGGAAGGGAAATATGAGGGAAAAAACCCTCAGGCTTCAGGTTGGACAGGTAAAGAGCTTAGAAGTTGCCACTCCTTCCTAACAAGTACAAACCTGCACAGACTGAAGAATCAACAACTCTTCTGGGATCCCCACAGAGCACCCTGCTGCGGGCCCCCAGACTGGACATGGAACAAGTGAGCAGAGGCGAGCCCACCGGAGCAGAGGAGCAGAGGCTGGGAGGAAGCGGGAGCCAGTGCTGGGCAGGAAAGCCTGGATCTCGAGGAACAAATTGCTGGAGGCTCCGTGCGGACCACTCCGAGTCTTCAAGAACTCCAGAGGACCCAGTCACAGGAGGGCCCTCATACTACTGTGAGATTTACAACTTCGGGAGCTTGACCAGATCCCCACAATAAGTATCTAGAAAAATACACGCCCCGCGCCCCACCACTGCTTTCAGCTCGGGGAGGGAACATGGAGCCATTTTGAAATATCTGAGCACTCTGTTATTCTTGACCAGGCCTGCCCTCAGGGTTCACTAGTTAATCAGAGCTAATCTACTGTAGTATTATCAGAGCCTAATCACCTGAAGGAAGGAAAATATGCAAATCTAGCCCACCCTAGCCATCCTATCCCACCTAAGGGGAAGAGGGAAAACAGAAACACTATGCAGTTCATCACAGAAGAGACAGAGGATCACTGAAAGACTGAGGCCTAATCCTAGGGCTACAGGATACTTACCTTGCCCCCACCCCTGCCACCACATTAAGGCCTATTTAACAGCAATTCCTTTTACCCAGTACATCAGGTCAAGCTATCAAGAAAAAATTCCAAGGCATACTAAGAGGCAAAAAACATAGTCTGAAGAGACAAAGAAACATGACAGGGATGTTGGAATTATGAGATCAGGAATTTAAAAACAACTATGATTAATACACTAAGGGCTCTAGAAAGCAAGCAAGAACAGATGGCAATGTAAGCAGAGAGAGAGGAATCCTAAGAAAGAACCACAAAGAAATGCTAGAGAGCAAAATCACTAACTAAAATAAAGGGCCTTTGATGTGCTTATTACTAGACTGGACACAGCTGCGAAAGAATCTGATCTAGAGGATGTATGAATAGGATCCGTGAAAACCCTAAAACAAAGAGAACAAAGACTTGGGGGAAAATATCCAGAATACCAAGGACTATGGGACAACTACAAGAGGTGTAACAGGTATAACAAAAGCATATTGGGAATACCAGGAGAGAGAAAGGAAGACAAGAAATATTTGAAGGGAAAGCCCCTCTACCTGCCCAATCCTCCCCTCTGGTCCTTTCCACTCTTACCAGTGGCCGAGTGCACTAAAGGGAAAGGGAGAGTAAAGGAGGAAGAGTCAACTTTAGTACTCTCCCCTCCAAATACCATCCCTATGCAGAAAGTATATTTCTCCCTCGGTTTCTTTTCTGGATCCGTTTATAATTGGATCAGCAACTTTAGATTACTGGCTTGAAACTGGCCGAGTCCTTAGGAGGACTCAAAACTTTAAGGTCACGGATACATATCTTGGTATCTCACATTAAAGGCTATAATCTACTTTTTCAGAGAAACAGTTTAAACTGATGGCCATTTTCTGTACTGTGTGTACTGACCACCTCACATCTCATACTGTTTGTGTGCAAAAATGTGGTCTAACTTTCAACAATGGAATTGATGTGGATTAATGCCTTAAGCTAGGAACTACAATTTTTGAACCACGTGGGGTTCTTAAAAAAAGATTTTATTTATTTATTTGTAGAGAGAGGGAGGGAGGGAGAGGAACATCAATGTGTGGTTGCCTCTTGTGTGCCCCCTACTGGGGACCTGGCCTGCAACCCAGGCATGGGCCCTGACTGGGAATCGAACCCGCGACCCTTTGGTTCGCAGGCCAGCACTCAATCCACTGAGCCACACCAGCCAGGGCGGAATCATGTGGGGTTTTTATTGAGAAAAAATAAGATTTCATCTTAAAGGCACTTATTTAATTAGATACAATAGGCACTTTTCCCTGATGTGTTATTAAATGCAGTCTATTAGCAATATTCAGAATCAAATTCACCATTACCTACAGAACTATTCAAATCAATAGGCTCCTCTGGACAAGACTCAGAAGCAAAGACTCTAACCATTCCTACACCCCAAGGTAGCAACAAAGGTTTCCAAGATGGACTCAGTAACAAATGATCCTGATGGCAGAAGACGACTATCCCATTTTTCCTAACTAGACCATACAGCCACTCGTATCATCAAAATAAAAGAAAACTACCTATATTCATTAGTTACGTAAGTTTCAGGTTCTTTGTTAAAAGAATATTTCAATAACACTCACTCTTTTTTTAATTAACGATTTCTTTTTTAAACGTTTTTGCATCATTTCTTTTTCTAAAGATACCCTCTGACTTGGAGTTAGCTCTTCTTCAATTCTGATGAGCTCTTGTTTGTACGCCTGCCAGTCTGCCCTGTAAGCATCTTCATACACCTATAAATAAATTAAAAAAAAAAAAAAAAAAAACAGTAATAAGTCAATAAACTGTTGCCGGCCAATTAAACATAGCACATCTGCCAAGGAAAGACATCAGACAAAGACAGACTGAACCATCGAATGGAGAATGTGCTCTGGGATCATATTTATAGGGACCAAAATCATGTTTTTTTCATATACATGCTAACCAAGCTCAGAGTCCAGCAATTGGCCTTCAATGTCATTACCCTGCATCACTACCCCCATAATGAAGATTCTCACCATTTAGGTAGATCAGAAAGTATGAAGCCCCTTTATAAGTAATGGATATTTAAAAATAAATAAATAAAACTCGGGGTCATCTGGTCCCTTAAAAGGCATGACAATTGTTCCAAACTGCAGAATAACTGGTCAGCAATGTTGAAAACCTGTATGCTTACTTTTTTCTCTGAATTAGGAAGTTCTCTCCACAGCTCTGCGATTTTTTTAATCAGTTCTGAATTTCTTGCACCTATGGATCGGAATGAGAAAAGATGCCACAGTTTTATGTTTCAGGATTAATTTTTTTCTAAAGACTGCCAGGAAATCATAATCTATTAACTCTAAACATGTTTTATTAGATACCTCTATATCACATATAACTTAATACAATGATTTAGCTTTTCTTTAACCAACTAATTATATGATAAATTTAATACTTCATCCAAATTTTAATATTATCTAATAATCAATGAGTATATCAAACGATCCTCAGAAATTGATTACTAGTTTAAGCAGTTGGGCAATCAATTTCATCAAGCTCCTTACTTCATATTTTAATCAAACATTTTTTCCAAGTCTTTTACTAATGAAGTTCACAACACCTGAATAAAAAACAAAATACCGTCTTTTTTTTTTTAATGTTTTATTTATTTTTTAGAGAGGAGAAGGAAGGGAGAAAGAGAGGGAGAGAAACATCAATGTGTGGTTGCCTCTCATCCACCACCTACTGGGGACCTGGCCCACAACCCAGGCATGCATGTGCCCTGGCTGGGAATTGAACCAGTGACCCTTTGGTTCACAGCCTGCCCTCAATCCACTGAGCTATGCCAGCCAGGGCCAAAACACAGTCTTGATTCATATACCACCATCTTGGATTTTAATTACAGAAATACCATATTCAAACAAACTAAATTTTTCTAGTATCAATTTATTATTCCCAATTTCCTTCCTCATCTTAACTAAAATGGCGGGGTGTAAATGCTTTACCAAACCATTTATTAGTTTCAACTCCTACATTTTAAAAGATGTGAGCACTTAAGCATATTTCATAAACCAATTCTTTCTTTGAGAATTTTTATTATAGCTCATTTGATTTTTAGAAGTGTCCTGTGATGTACTGCTTGTGACAAGGCTTTAGAAATCATAAGCAAAGGTTAGCTATTAGCTTTACACTACAACCCAAAATGAAGACCCTAGAGCCTTTCTAGGGAGTCATAAAACATGCTACCTGGAAATCTTTCAGTGCAAAAGTTCTTGAAGTTAGCACTACTTTGTATAGAGCTTTAAAGTGTACAGAACACTTCCACAGAAGCTATTTCACTACAACTTTCATTAACAATTCCCTGAGCAAGGAGCTAAGAAAGAGATAAAATGATTCATCAATGGTTTTCTAAGCCAAGGGCAACTGGGATCAAAATAGTGCTAATTTTAAAATACCTTTAGCCCTGGCTGGTGTGGCTCAATGGATTGAGTCCTGGCCTGCAAACCAAAAGGCACATGCCTGGATTGCAGGGCCAGGTCCCCAGTTAGGGGCCTGTGAAAGGCAACTGACCCATGTTTCTCTCTCCCTCCCTCCCTTCCCTTTTCTCTAAAAATAAATAAATAAAATATTAAAAAAAAATAAAATATCTTTTATAAGTTCTCAATTACATTTAGTATTTCTATTTGGTAAAAAAAAATGTTAGACCTGCTATTTCACAGGCCATCAATTACAATGCTTATGTTCCTGCAGTCACTGGATCGTTTGGTAGTGGAAATCAGCTTTGCTGCTTAGTGAGCTCTTTATTGCATCAAAGAGTGCAAGACCCAAAACTCCTTACCTGGGTTCTGAGCTTTAAATATGGGTAGCTGTTCTTTAGAAAAGCGAACATATGAAGTCATAGGCTTCTTTGGATAACTTCTCAAGGTGGATGAAAACCATCTCGGTATATACACAAAACTACATAAATAAAAAGAAAAAAATGTCAAATATATATGCCAATATTCATGTATATAAATAGGTCCCAAATAAGATGTCATCAAGATGCTGTATTTCCGACACATTCGACAAAAAAGGCTAGTGACATTTAAAATCGTGCCCTAAACCTAATTCCAAGCCCTTACCTCCTACTTAGGGCAGAGAATAGCGAACGCACCTACACTTCAGCTCCTGGGCCCCGCCTCCTGCACGCGTAGATGAAGGCGGGAGACTTGGCGCAATTTTACAAAGAACGCCAAACAACCAGGTGCTCCAAGGCCGGACTAAGAGGAGGGGCGGGAGGGTGGAAGGTGGCCGGAAGCAAAGCATGGGGTACTGCTGGATAAGGCCTGCAAAGCTACCATCCCTTTGGCAAGGTCGGGGTCTGAATCAAAGTGTCTAGGGAGCCATGACCTCCTGGGCTGGGGGAGATGGGGGGCGGGGGGGGGGCGCGGGGGGGCGCAGAGAGTGGAAGAAACCGTCTACATTCCAGGCTCAGGGCGATTGGAGCCCGGCCTCCTCCTAAAGCACAGGCGAGTGGTCCTACCTGAAGGGAGAGCGTAGTCGGCTCCCACAGTCCACGCAGAGATCCGCTCCGGACTTTCCCAGGGCACTCAGCACGCCCCACACACCCTGAAGAAGCGGCATTGCACCCGCCCGAGCAGGCAGTGACCGAGCCGCAATCTCGTAGTGCACCCGGGCACAACAGGACAACCCCAACAAAGACAACCTGAACCCGTACTCAACCCTCCCAGGCGTGCAATCAAACCCCTCCACTCGCGAGGCACTATGGGAAGCCTGTTAACTTCCTGTTGGTTGATAGGCTGGGCTACCGCAGAATTGGCGCAGGCGCCTTAGTGGCTACCCACGTGGGCGGGACTGCAGAAAAGGTGGAGGCGCTCGGGCGCGGAGAAGGGGAATCACAGCCCCGCTCGCTGCGGAGGGCCCTAGCCTCGAAGGGGCGCTGCAGAGCCGCCTCTGCCCCCGGCCCCCGCCTCCGCAGTGGGTTCCGCAGTGGGGCCGGAGTGGGAGGTGATGGAGGTACGGCGGCGGCTTCATCCGGACAGGGCCCTGGTTGGCGTCCGCAAGTGTCGGCCGGAGCGCTAGTACGTAACAGTTAGTTTACAAATAGAAAACGCGCCGCCCACGCTGCTCTGAGGTCAGATTGGCGGGTGCTGGGCGCCCAGCCGCTCAGTTCGTGCAAGAGCTGGAGCCAGAAGTACAGTGGAGGAGTGGGGTAGAGGATGGGGCGTGTTTTCAAACCTAAAAATGCATATTTTCGGGCCTTACCGCAGCGCCCGATTCATTGTGTCTGTGCGGTGCCCGTGAATCTCCGTTTTTAATGAGCTCCTCGAGGTTCGACAAGTTCTGATGCCAGTGGTCGTGGGACCACACTTAAAAGCAACAGTAATCTAGACTATCGCCCCATCTACTGCAGCTAACTTCGACCTTCAAGCCTGACACGCAACCTTGCTTAATTTGTGGGCTGGAGACTTAAGACAGTTGTCCGAAGACGCGAGTTCTAGCCCCAACATTAACATTAACGTCTTGATCCAGGAATGTCGTATCACCTCTCTGAGATTCGATTTTTCCCACTGCAGATGAGGATTTATTTATATTAGATCAGTTTTCCCAACCACAGTCCTGAGAACTTGTGACAAGTACACTTTGACATATTGACTGATGGGCTCTACAACCATTTTTCTGTGTAGGAAATGACATGAAAAAAATTGAGAAGACCTAAGCTAAAGATATCTAAGGACGCTTCCAGCTTCTACATTATAGTCACTTCAAAGATAGCCATCTCCTGAAACAGCCTTTCCTCTGTTGGATAGCTGTAATTGTTCGAAAATTCTTAACCTGTGTGATATTGAGCTGAGAATCTACTTCCTTTTCTGTAGCTTTGAAACATTGGCCCAGAGGTGCTACAAAGGGGTTAAGATCACTTCCTTTGAGTGGTGAGGAACCATCACCACTTCCCTTTTCATACCCTTAGGGTTGAAAGGGACCTTCTAGATCATCTCTGTTCAAATCTCCAATCCTGTCACAAAAGAAAGATTTTTTTCCTGAATACACAGGATGTACAGCACAAGCCCCCTAACACAGGTGACAGACACAGCATTTCCTGACCCCCCCCAGGACAATTTAGTGGCACAGAAAAAGAAAGAAACAATTACAACATAGTACCAAGAGAGAAGTATGTATATAATTCCATTTTGGAAATAATTTGTTTTCTAGTTTTGTAGAATGTTTTTGTTCTTTCAAATGTTTGATGTGTTAATCTTTTGGATTATTAAATCTTTGTGCTTTTTTTTTTTAATTTTATTTTATTTCTAGAGAGAGGGGAAGGGAGGGAGAAAGAGAGGGAGAGAAGCATCACGTGGCCCTCACTGAGGACCAGGCCTGCAACCCAGGCATGTGCCCTGACTGAGAATCGAACTGGCAACCCCTTGGTTTGCAGCCCATGCTCAATCCACTGAGCCACACCAGCCAGGGCTCTTTCTGTTATTTTTAAGTGTCATTCTAATAAATATTGCTATAAAGTTCCTATAAATCTGATCTGTCACATGCCTGTTTTCATCAGATACCAATATTCTTTAAAACATATTTACATTGCAGTGATTTTATTCCAAAGGCAGTAATTACAGAGAAAATACAATTCTACCTACTTTCTCATTCTTTGAACGAAGACATATTGCTTCATTTATATTTACTTTATAAAACATGAAGACTTTCCATAGCCTTTCCCAGGGTTCTTTCCCTTTGTTTTAAAAATTCATCCACTTTGATGACTTCAACTATAAGTTATATTTTATATTGAAGCCAGACCTCTCCTTTTAGTCCCATATCTATGCAACCACTGTCTTCTGGACGTTGATAGCACCACGTCCCATGTATACTTCAGTTTTCCCTGAACGGAATTCACTGTCTTTCCCCTACCTTGAACAACTCTTGTTAAGAGGTACCGGTATTCCATTTGACTCATCCAAGCCTATAACTTGGTAAGTCATTTTATAATCTCCCACACTGACACTCCTCCCCTGCCAACCAACGGATGCTAAATGTTGCTGATTCCTCATTAACCCCTCTAGTAGGTTATTCCCTCCTCTCCAACCTATTTTCAGGCCAATAGTGTGTTGGTAAATCAGCTCTTCAAAAAGAAAGACCAAATTTGTAGTGTTTGCCAACATTTGTGGTTTAAATACTCCCGGTGGGCTGATTACAAACTACCAACCTGATGTCACTGAACCTAAAGTTGGGCAGACATTCGTCATTGGCTCTCTAACCCAGTACCAGCCAGCTCCTGTATGCCACCAGTTTCAGGCTCTGCCATCTTCACCCAAACTCTGACAGCAGTTTCCCTACTTTCAGTCTTCCCTCCAAACCATGTTCCCATTGTCACCAGGTCATTCTTCCTAAAAGACAAATCCCATTTATTCCTTTGTTCATTAAGTATGTATGGAGCACCAATTCTGTGCAGGTGGGCAGTGATTGCATTTCTGTACTTGAAATCTTCGGAGGCTCCTTATTACCCACAGGATCAAGTTTTGTGTTCTCACACATGGCACATAAGTCTTCCATGAACTGGCCTTTCTGTTTCCTCTATAGCTTCATTCCTCACTTCACCTTTGCTTAAAGTAACTTATTATTTAAATACCTATTTGTTCTTATGATTTAACACATCAAGCCACTTCATTTGGCTCTGAGTTTACTATTGCATTTTGTGTGATACTCCAAAGTTACGGAAATTACTGGCTTAGAAGTTAGGCAGATCTAGGTTCAATCTTGCTCCTGTTACTTACTAGCTGTGTGACCTTGCCAAAGGACAATCATTCTGACCCAGAGCTTTCCCCTCTGGGAAATAGGACAATAATAGTTGGCTCTTAGGATTGTTGTGAAGATTAAATCATGAAACACATAAAAAGTTCTTAGCAGAGTCCCTGGCACATAATAAAGGCTCAATAAATAGTGGCTATAATTATCCTTACATTATTGATAACAATTATTAGTAGCTTCTAAATAATTATAAGTGTAATATAAATTGTCCCCAAAAGAGTCAGATTTGTATCACAGCCCCGTCATTACCTCTCCCTATTAAGTAACATACATAAAATATACCAATAATAATACTTCTCTTTTTATTGAACTTTCAACATTTCTTAATGTTTGAGCATAAATACTATGGTATGCAATGAAAAATTAAAATTAGCCCTGGCTAGTGTGGCTCAGTGGATTGAGCACCGACCCATGAACCAAAAAGTTGCTGGTTTGATTCCTGGTCAGGGCACATGCCTAGGTTGTGGGCCAGGTCCCCAGTTGGGGACGTGTGAGAGGCAACCAATCTGTGTATCTCTTGCACATTGATGTTTCTCTTCCTCTCTTCCTCCCTCCCCCTGTCTCTAAAAACAAATAAATAAAACCTTAAAAATATTTAAACACACCCTTAGGTTGTAATCATACTTTAATGTTGTTAGAACATTTTTATATAATTTTATTTGCTTGTATGACTTACAAATTGAAGAAGTAAACAAAAAAGGTATCATGATCACGATTCCCAATTTACATGTGAAAGAAATTAGCCCAGGTCACAATGTTACAACAGTTAGCAAGTGGTGGAAGTGAAAATCTGGTCTTCCAGTTCACCGTCTTGTGCTTTTCCCATTGTATCAAACTATCTCTCAGACTCATCAGGAAACCACACAATTCCAGCCCGTAATATCTTCCTTGGATCTTCTATAGTGTGTAAGTTTGTATTATTTACTTGGGCTGTAGCATATACCACTCTGGTTTGTAACTCGTTTTTATGTGTACAGATTTTTTCCTCAATAGTTGGTGAGCTACTTGAGGCAAGACCAAGTCTTTGTTTCTTTCAGTCCTCTTGGGTACCTAGCACAGCACACTGAACATGACTGATGGAGAGAGGGAGGGAAAATATGAAAAGATTAGTATCTACACAAATTAGTGATCAGCCCCATAGAAAACAGCAGCTATCTCTTAGGAGGGTTATTTGCCAACAGAAAGCACAGTTATGTATGGAGATGGGAACCGTGTAAAATTTTGGAATATACATATGAAAGTAATGAGCATGGTTTATTGATGCTTGCACACTGGTAAAGCAGAAGGTAGCACCAATAAATCTCAGCAGCGGTCAGAGAAGAAGGTAACTCCCTGCTGAATAAAGGAGTTAGGTACACAAATACATAGGTATCACTGGAAGGAAAGGTTTTAAGACAGTAATGCTTTTGTAATTACAATGGATAAATAGTTCAGCTATAACTGAAGCAATCCCCTAGTTGGTTTAGTATTATGTAATTCGGAACTCCTAAGTAAAATATATGTCCAGGGGTAAGATTATATTGAAAACACTACATTCAAAGACAATTTACACATCGGCAATTAGCTAGCACTGTGATGGGCACTGGACGTGGCACAAAAAGGTAAGATATTGTTCCTGTGGAAACAAAGCATAAACATGCAAAAATACAAAAGTACAATTATCTATTCCAGCTATACAGGGGAAGAACTTACAACCTGACTGTTCCCTAGGTTATCTTTCCTATAAATTTCCTTCCGGCCATTTTCATTCTTTTGGGGTCTATTATCACTTCACTGGAGTGTGCCCTTAAAATCAGTATCCAAAAGGGTGGAAGGGAGAGAAGAGTAAGAAAGATCTATCTCATGTTAATAGTTCCCAGATAGCCAAATTAGTTTATTTCTCAAGTTAGAACAAAGTCCTCATGCAGCCTTAATTATTAAGAGCGTATCAGAATTATTTTTAGCCCTTGCTGTGGCAGCATTATGCAAAATAAATATAGCTTTCTATTTCAGAGCTGATTCTGAGTCAGCAGGGGGTAGGACAAGAAAAGGGGATAACTATAATTTCATGCAAATGTATAAAACCCACATTCATATGCTGGGTATTCCAGAAAGCTGACTTGAAGAGTGGAAGAAATCTAGAATGAGTATATTAATGGAATGATGCTATTAATAAACAGTATAACCTACAGTGTTTGCCCTCACATTACTGTAAAACACCTGATCAGTGCAAATAATTATAACTTATTGCTCAACTGAGTGCCCAAACAATTTAATACATTATCTCTAATCTTTACACATCCTACAAGGTGGAATTATTTCTGTTGCACAGATACAAAAACTAGTATTCAGAGAGGCACGTAGGCAGAAGTAACTTCCTTGTTGCATCTCGTTAAAAATTTCCTCCTATGAATCCAACTTGCAGCTTTGAAATTATATTTGTGCACTATAGGGAAGTCAGTCATGAAGCTAGTTCTGTTTTCCAACACTCACTCACATCCAATTGTTTTTCTGTCCCCTTTAACACTCTTGACTTCTTTTTAATGAGTGGATTGTTTAAATAACATCTTAAGATCCTTTATTCACTCATTCAGTAACACTTAGGCTTGAGTTTTTAAAAATTACACTCACATATGCATGGGTGTGCATACATAAAAAGTGTGTAAACTAATAAACACAAAATTAGGTTTAATGGTGATTATACCTGAGTATTGCAGGAGTGATAGATGGTAGTCACTTTTTACTTTATATAGATCTGCATTGTTTTATATTTTTCCAAAATAAAGCAGTAATACTCACCTTTTGTAATAATTTTTAAAAACTCAGTTCTTAGTAGGAGCCAGTACCATGCCAGACACTGCAGTAAGTTCTAAAAATACAGGAATGACTAAGGCATGATCCATCTGTTTAAATCCGCCTGGAAGAGTAAGGGACGGCTTCATAGAGTAGGTGACATTGGAACTGTTTTTTTAAGTGAGGAAGGATGGAGGTGCTTCCCAGAAAAAGGAAACAGTATGTGCACATTGTAAATATATATAAGAGCACGGTGTGCTTTAAAACCAAAATACATGTGAAAAGGAGTCGTACAAGACAAGTCCAGATGGGGTGGGTGGCATTAGGCCATGAAGGGCTGTGTATGCTATGCCAAGGAGCTGGAAAATGATAGACTGATATAACCTTTTAGGCAGTTTAAACTAGTTTTTATAGAAGCCTCTTTGGTAGGAGCACAGAGAGTGATGGGAGTGAGGAGACTGTTAAGATGAGGAGTTGGGAGGCTTTTGCTATAATACAGGGAAAAGAGGTTGAAATTCTGACCTAAGATACTGGTTCACATGCTAAAAGCATTTCTAAGCACAATCAGCAGAAGTTCATTGACCAGTTAAGCATATGGGACCCAAGAATGACTCTGAGGATTTCTAGTATGATGGACTATTCTAATCCAAGTTCTCTGCCAAACAGATGCCCCTAAAGAAATGCTTTCCTACATCACTTTTCTGGTTAAAATCTTACACATAGTTAGTGGAGACTGTCAAGCTTCACACCCAGTAGATCTGCCTTCTCCAGCTCATCTTTTCTCACTGAATTGCACATAGACCCACCAAGTGATTTTCACTTATTTCTACTTCATTATCTTTGTGTGGTTTCTCTATTTTAATTAATGTCTTCCCACTTACATATGCCACTTAAGATCCTATTTTTCAACACCTATTTCATTCATTTATTTAATAGTTCATTTAATAAATAGTTTATTTATTTATTCATTTGATAAATACTTGGGTTCCTATGTGCCAAATACAGTGCTAGGTCCCAGAAAGTAAAACATGGAAAACACAAAGGATCTCATGATTAATGATACTGATAATACAGCAGAGAAGGAGCAATTATAAAGATACACACTGGGGGTAGAGTGACATCAGCATTATGACAGAATAAGACATCTGCCGTTCACTGTCCTCCCCCAAAAGAAAACAATTTGGCATCCATCCTCAGACGCAAATGCTTCTGTGGGAGCTGTGGGATCTAGCACCACATGCCAAGGGACCCAGGAAAAGTCTTGCCTACGTGTGCATCAGGTAATAGACATATAGATTTTCACATTGGCTGTGGATCCTGCAGTGGCCCCAAAAGCAGCTACAGCCCCTCTTGTCCACAGTCCAGGAACCCCTGCAAATCATTTTCGTCTTAGACAATCACTTACAGATGGAAGAGCTATTGTGGAAGTCCAGGTTTCTGGCAGAGAACTTCCAGGACAAAGCTGAAGCAAAACATAAGTTTGGACACACTGGAGAAGGTAAGATAAGCTGTTTAACTTTATGTGCATCACCCATCTACCAAGATGGAACAGCTTAGGGCCGAGGGAGATCTTCTGAGCCTATGATTTCTCCAGTGAGGAAAAGTGAGAGCATGTGACTGAGCACCCAGCTTCCTAGCAGTGTGGAACACTGCAAAAGGAGCTCATTTCTCTCTCAGTCCATCCAGAACACTGAATAATGAACTTCAGGACTACAGAGTGGCAGAGGCTGAGAGAGTGCCAGATAGAATTCTCTAAGGGCACTAAAGGGATTAGGATCATACTGTGTTGTGGACTCCATCAAGAAGCCTGCCCATGAGCTGCTGAGGATGCCTCACTCACAGGCCCCCTTAACTGGCCACGGTCATTCCCAGTGCTCGGTGCGCGCACGCACGCGCACACACACACACACACACACACACACACACACACACACAGTGTCCCACTCCCAGTGCACAGTTCTGATGACAGCTCTGAGAGCAGGACTTGGCACATAGCCAGTGAGCACACAGAGAAAGCCAGCCAGACTGAAGGCCAGAGAGAGTCCATAGGCAAGCTTTAGCACCATTTTTGGAAAAACAAAAGGTAAACTGTCAACACTCAACCTGATGTGTTACAAGAAAGAGAAGACATACAAACTTAAGAATTCTGCCACAAGAGGGAGCAAGAAGCATGGAGCAGGTGTATCCACAGAAAGTCTAAGAAAGCCTCAGAATCTCTAGCAGAGCTGATGGACAGAAGTGAACGGTATTTCTCTCCTAAAGGTAGTTAGTAAAGACTAGAAGAGGTGCTATCTCAAATGTGAAGATGGCAATGCAAAACTTGAAGAAACGTGAAAAATCAAGGAAACAAGATGCCACCAAGGAACACATTCTTCTAGGAAGCAATCCCCAAAACACAAAGATCTGAAATTGGTGAAAATTTCGAAATAGCTGTTTCAAGGGAACTCAATGGGCTGCAAGAAAGCAAAGACAATTCAACAAAATCAGAAAAACAATACATTTTAAAAATAAACAGTTTAGCCCTGGCTGGCGTAGCTCAGTGAATTGAGCGCGGGCCTGCGAACCAAAGGGTTGCTGGTTTGATTCCCAGTCAGGGCACATGCCTGGGTTGCGGGCCAGGTCCCCGGTGGGGGGCACGTGAGAGGCAACCACACATTGATGTTTCTCTCCTCTTTCTCCTTCCTTTCCCCTCTCCCTAAAAATAAATAAATAAAATCTTTTAAAATAAATAAATAAACAGTTTAATAAAGAAATGTAAATCATAAAAAAGACTAAAATTCTGGAGCTGAAGAATTCAACAAATGAAATACAAAATGCAATAGAGAGCATCAACTGCACAATGGAACAAGGAGAAAAAGAGAAGCTATGAGTCAGAAGACAAGAACTTCGATATTATCCAGTCAGAGGAGAAAAAAAGAAAAAAAAGAAAGGAACACAGAGTGAAGAGAGCCTGCATGATCTATGGGATACCACAAAAAGAAACAATTTGCAAGTTATTGAAGTTCCAGAAGAAGAGAGGGGCAGAAAACATATTCAAATACATAATTACTGAGAATTTTCTAAATCTTGGGAGAGATTTGTATATCCTAGTATATGAAGCTCACAGGCCCCCAGCTCCCAGATTGTCTCCCAGATGCATTATAATAACATGTCAAATATCAAAGCCAAAGACAGAATCTTAAAAGAAGAAAGAGAAAAGAAGACTAACTCCAAGGGAGCCCCAATAAAGCTATCAGCAGATTTCTCAGAGAAAATGAAGGGATATAGTCAATGTGCTAAAAGCAAAAAAGTGCCAAGCAAGATTCCTCTACTGGGAAAAGTTGTCCTTCAGAAATGAAAGAGAAACAGACTTTCCCAGACTAACAAAAGGTGATGGAGTTCATCACTAACAGAACTGCCTTACAGAAAAGCTGAAGGGAGTTCTTCAAGATGAAACAATATTATGTTTATTAGTAACATGAAAATATCCAATACACTGGTAAAGGTAAATTTACAAATTCAGAATACCCTAAAACTGTAATATATATGGCACATGTTAATCACTTAAATCCCGTGTAAAGGTTAAAGGACAAGATTACTAAAAGCTGTAACAACAATTATTTGTTAATGAATAAACAATATAAAAAGAGGTAAATAGTAGTATCAAAACATAAAAGGCAGGGGAATAAAAGGGTAGAGTTTTTGTATGCAATCAAAGTTAAATTGTTATTAGCATAAAATAGATATATATATAAGGTGTTTCGTATAAGCCTTAAGGTGACTACAAACAAAAACTTATAATACATTCACAGAAGATAAAAAGAAGGGAATCAAAGCATACCCCTGTGCAAAATCATCAATTCATAAAGGAAGGAAGCAAGAGAGAAAGAAAGGAACAAGGAAACTACAAAACACCAAGAAAATAATAAGATGACGTAAGTGCCTGCCTATCCATAAGCACTCTAAATGTAAGTGGATTGCATTCTCCAATTAAAAGACATAGAGTAGCTAGATGAATTTTTAAAATATATTTTACTGATTATGCTATTATAGTTGTCCCATTTCTTTCCTCCCCTTTATTCCCCTCCGCCCTGCACCACCCCTCCCACCAGCCACCTTAGTTCATGTGTCCGTGGGTCGTACACGTAAGTTCTTTGGTTTTTCCACTTCCTATACTATTCTTAACCTCCCCCTGTCTATTTTGTACCTACCAGTTATGCTTCTTATTCCCTGTACCTTTTCCCCCATTCTCCCCCCACCCCCTCTCCACTGATAACTCTCCATTTCTGCGATTTTGTTCCTGTTCTAGTTGTTTGCTCTGTTTGTTTTTGTTTTTGGGTCAGTCGTTGATAGTTGTGAGTTTGTTGTCATTTTACTGTTCCTATTTTTGATCTTCTTTTCCTTAGGTAAGTCCCTTTAACATTTCATATAATAAGGGCCTGGTGATGATGAACTCCTTTAACTTGACCTTATCTGGGAAGCACTTTATCTGCCCTTCCATTCTAAATGATAGCTTGCCTGGATAGAGTCATCTTGGATGTAGGTTCTTGCCTTTCATGACTTTGAATACTTCTTTCCAGCCCCTTCTTGCCTCCAAGGTTGCTTTTGAGAAATCAGCTGATAGTCTTATGGAAACTCCTTTGTAGGTAACTCTCTCCTTTTCTCTTGCTGCTTTTAAGATTCTCTCCTTGTCTTTAATCTTAGATAATGTAATTATGATGTGTCTTGGTGTGTGCTTCCTTGGGTCCAGTGTCTTTGGGACTCTCTGGGCTTCCTGGACTCCATGGAAGTCTATTTCCTTTGCCAGATTTTTCTCCTTCATTATTTGTTCAAATAAGTTTTCTATTTCTCGCTCTTCCTCTTCTCCTCCTGGCATCCCTATGGTTTGAATGTCAGAATGTTTAAAGTTGTCCCAGAGGTTCCTAAGTCTCTCCTCATTTTTCTGCATTCTTGTTTCTTCATTCTGTTTAGGCTGTATGTTTATTTCTACCTTCTTCTCCAAATCATTGATTTGAGTCCTGGTTTCCTTCCCTTCACTGTCAGTCCCCTGTACATTTTCCTTTATTTCACTTTGCATAGCCTTCACTTCCTCTATTTTGCGACGATATTCAACCATTTCTGTGAGTATAGTGATTACCAGTGTTTTGAACTCTGCATTTGATAGGTTGGCTATCTCCTCATCACTTAGCTCTATTTTTCAAGCTTCAATCTGTTCTTTCATTTAGGCCATATTTTTTTGTCTTGGCACACCTGTTACATAGTAAGGGTTGCAGCCTTAGGTGTTCACCAGGGCAAGGTAACCCATGTCACTGCATTGTGTCGCTATTATTTGGGGGAGGGGTCTAAGAGGGAACAATGATGCTTGCTTGCCTCTTGGCTGACTTTCAGTCACTTCCCCTGCTACCCACAAGCAAATTGGGCCCTTCTGGTTCTGATTCCCAGATGGATGGTTTTGTATATGTTCTAGGACCCTGTGGGTCTCTCCAATGGACTCTCATGTGAGACTGGGAATTTTTCCCACTGCCTCAACCCCTACAGGTTTTTACAGCCAGAGGTTTTGAGGCTTTATTTCCTCATGCTGGAACCCTGGGTTTTGCCATCTGTCTCGCTCCCCAGTTGTTCCTCCCAGTTTATCCACACACAAATATGGGACTACCTGGTCCATCAGCCGCCATCTTGCCTTGAGTCCTCTCTGCCCCAGCTGCCCATCTCTACCCCTCCTACCAGTCTGGGTGAATGTTTCTTATTTAATTCTTTGGTTGTCGGACTTCCATACAGTTTGATTTTCTGGCAGTTCTGGTTATTTTTTGTTTTTAAATTTGCTGTTTCCTTCTTTTGGTTGTATGAGGAGGCAAAGTGTATCTACCTATGTCTCCACCTTGGCCAGAAATCTGACGAATTTTTTTTTAAAGAGCCTTCTGTATGCTGCTTACAAGAGACTAATTTCAGCCTTAAGGATATACATAGGTTCAAAGTGAAGGGATCTGAAAGGATTCTCCATGCAAGTGAAAACCAAAAGAGAGCCGGGGTAGCTAGCTATCCTTAATACCAGAGAGAGTAGGCTTTAATTCAAAAACTGTAACAAGAGACAAAGAAGAGCATTATATAATGATATAATGATAAAGGAGTCAATTCTTCAAGAATATGTTAACAATCTTAAATATATATGCAATCAACATTGGAGTATCTAAATATATTAAGCAAATACTAACAATTCTGAAGGGAGAAACAGACAAAACAGTAATGGTAGAGAACTTCAAAACACCACTTTCAACATAATAGGTAGATCTTCCAGATAGAAAATCCACAAGGAAATGTTGGGATTGAACATACTTTATGAGCAACAGACCTAACAGACACATACAAAACATTTGATCCCACAGCACAAGAATATACTTTTTAAAACAGATTTTATTTATTTATTTTTAGAGGGGAAGGAAGGGAGAAAGAGGGAAACATCAATGTGTGATTGCCTCTCTCATGCCCCCTACTGGGGACCTGGCCCACAACCCAGGCATGTGCCCTGACTGGGAATAGAACCAGCGACCCTTTTGGTTTTCAGGCCAGCACTCAATCCACTGAGCCACACCAGCCAGGGCAGAATACCCAATATTTTTAAAAGCACTCAGAACATTGTCCAGGATAGACCATGATAGGTCACAAAACAAATCTTAACAGTTTAAGGAGAATGAAATTTTACTAAGTATCTTTTCAGACCACAATAGTATAAAACTAGAACTCGATAGGAAGAAAGCTAGAAAATTTACAAAGATTTGTAAATAAACAACACACTCCTGAAAAACCAAGGG
Source organism: Macrotus californicus (assembly GCA_007922815.1). Lineage (NCBI taxonomy): Eukaryota > Metazoa > Chordata > Mammalia > Chiroptera > Phyllostomidae > Macrotus > Macrotus californicus. The sequence goes on along the minus strand of VMDR010012839.1, from coordinate 2,488 downwards.
TCAAAGGAAAACAAAAAGGCTATTTTAAAATATCTTAAAGTTATCAAAAATGGAACCAGTTCTAAACAGGAATTTTATAGTGATAAACACATATATTAAGATAATAGAAAGACTCCAAATAAACAACCTAACTTTACACCTAAAGGAACCACAAAAAAGAGGAACAAACTAAGCCCAAAGTTAATAGAAGGTAGGAAATAAGAAAGATCAGATCAGAAGCCCTGACCAGTGTGGCTCAGTTGGTTGGGCATCATCCCACAAAGTGATAAAGGTTGCCAGTTTGATTCGCGGTCAGGGCACATGCCTGGGTTACAGGTTCGGTCCCTGGATGGGGCATGTGCAAGAGGCAACCGATTGATGTTTCTCTCTCACACTGAGGTTTCTCTCCCTCTCTGTCTCCCTTCCTTCCCGTCTCTCTAAAAATATATAAAGTCTTGGGGGAAAAAAAGGTCAGAACAGAAATAAATTAAATATAGCCCTGAAAATTTTTTTTCAAAAATCAGTGAAACTAAGAGCTGATTTTTAAAAAGAAATTCAAAACTGAAAAACTTTTAGCTAGACTAAGAAAAAAAGAAGACACAAATAAATAACATCAGATATGGAAAAGGAGCTATAACCAAAACCACAGAAATACAAAGGACCACAAGACTACTGTGAACAATTATACACCAACAAATTGGATAACCTAGAAGAAATGGATAATCTAGAAACATAGAGCCTGAAGAAATAGAACAATAGAACTAACCAATAGTAAGAAGATTGAATCAGTAATCAAAATTCCCCTACCAAAGAAAAGCTCAGGACCAGATGGTTTCCCTGGTGAATTCTACCAAACATTTAAAGAATTAATAGCGATCCTTCTCAAACTTCCAAAAAAACCTGAAGAACAGGGAACACTCTAAAATTCACTTTATGAAACCAATGTTACCCTGATACCAAAGACAAATAAGGAAACTGCAAAAGAAAACTAAAGGACAATACCCATGATGAATATAAATGAAAAAATCCTGAACAAAATATTAGCAAACTGAATTCAACAGCACATTTTACAGATCATACAACATGATCAAGTGAGATTTATCCCCGGGATGCAAGGATGGTTCAAATACACAAGTCCATAATTGTGATAAGTCACGTTAATAGAATGAAAGATAAAACTCATATGATCATCTCAACTGATGCAGAAAAAACATTTGAAAAAAATAAAACATCCTTTTAGGATAAAATCTATCAGCAAATTGAATATAGAAGGGACATTCCTTAACATAATAAAGGCCATACATGACAAGCCCTCAGCTAACATCATACTCAACAGTAAAAGTTTGAAAACTTTCTTTTTAGATCAAGAATAAGGCACTCCTACTCAACACAGTTGTCCTAGCCAAATCAATCAGGCATGAAAAAGAAATAAAAGGAAAAAAATGTAAAGGAAGATATAAAATATTCTGAGTTTGCAGATATGATCTTATACATAGAAAAATCCTAAGGACCACCAAAACACTGGTAGACTAGTCAACAAATTCAGTAAAGTTGCAGGATATAAAATCAACATGCAGAAATCTGTTGCATTTCTACACAGTAATAACAAAATATCTAAAAAAGAAATAAAACAATCCCATTCACAATAGCATCTAAAACAACACAGGGGTGGGCAAAAATAGGTTTACAATTGTGAGTATATGAAACCTACAGAGCTTATTCTTATATTATTATTTATTAATTATTGTATTATTTTCCACACAAACAACTACTTTTGCCCACCCCTGTCAAATACTTAGGAATAAGTTTAACCAAGGTGGTGAAAGGTCTGTAAACTAAAACCTGTAAGACTTTGAAGAGATTGGAGAAGTCACAAATAAATGGAAAGCTGTCCTGTGTTCACGGATCAGAAGAATATCATGAAAATGTTCATACTACTCATAGCCATCTATACATTGAGAGCAATCTCTTTCAAAATTCCAGTATTGTTTTTCACAGAAATAGGAAAAAAATTTGAATGGAACAACAGAGGGCCCTTAATAGCCAAAGTAACCCTGAAAAAAAACAAAGCTGGATGCACCCCACTGCCTAATTTCAAACTCTACACAAAGCTGTATTAATCAACAGTACGGTACTAGCATCACAATAGACATAGACCAATGGAAAAGATCAAGAGCCTATACATGAACCTTTGCAATATATGAGCAACTAAAAGTTGACAAAGGAGCCAAGAGTGCTCAGTGGGGACAGTATCTTCAATAAATGGTACTGGGAAGACTGGATAATCATATGCATAGGAATAAAACTGGACCCCTATCTTATACCACTCACAGCAATTAACTCAAAATGGATTAAAGTCTTGAAAGCAAGACTTGGAATTGTAAAACTCCTAGAGATCTAAACCTAGAGAAAAACCTCCTTGACACTGTTCATGAGGAAAGGTTGGTCAAAAGGTACAAACTTCCAGTTACAAGATGAGTAAGTTCTGGGGATCTAATTATAACATGGT